>JAYMFT010207997.1:0-11556 GCA_038088735.1 Panulirus argus | reverse complement strand
GGGCTGGAAATCCTCCCCTCCAGTTTCTGCTTTTCCAAAAAAGGAACAGAGAAGGGGCCAAGTGAGGATTTTCCGTCAAAGGCTCAGTCCTCTGTTCTTAACGCTACCTCGCTAACGCGGGAAAAGGCGAATATATTGTAAAATATATGTTAGCGAGGTAAAGCCAGGAACATGAAGAAAGAATTTATTCACTCACATCCATTCTGAAGCTGCCATGTGTAATGCACCGAAACCACAGCTCCCTATCCACAACCAGGCCTCACGGACTTTTTCGTGGTTTCCCGTGGCGACTGCACACGTTCTAGTACAGTCCACTGACAGCACGTCTCCCCCCGCGTATCACATAGTTCCAATTCACTCTGTCCCGTGCACACCTTTCACACTCCTGCATGATCAGGCCCCAGTCACTCAGAATATTTTTCATTCCATCCTTCCATCTCCAGTTTGGTCTCCCTCTCCTCCTTTTATCCTCTGCTTCCGAGTAATATGTCCTCCACGTCAGCCTCTCCTCTTTCATTATCTCCATCACTTCACACTACATATTTCATAGCTAACATCTCCATCCTCTTCCGCACATCCTTTTCTATAGTTTATGCATCGTATCCATAGAACATCGTTGTGATCATTATACCCTGAAACATATCCATTATTGCCCTCCCAGATAACGACATCTTTTTGCACACATTCTTCAATGCTCTTAAGAACCTACGTCCCCTCGCCCACCCTATGGCTCACTTTCGCTTCCTTGGTTCCATTCGCTGCCATGTCCGCTCCCAGGCATCTAAAACAATTCACTTCTTCCAAATTTTCTCCATTCAAACTCAAAAACTAACTGACCTTTCCCTCTGCCCTACTATATCTACTAATCTTGCTTTTATTCACCTCTATTTTCAACTTCTTCCTTACACGCACTCTCCCAAACTCAATCACCAACTTCTGCAGTTTCTCTTTCAAATCAGCCACCAGTGTTGCGTCATCAGCAAACAACTTCCCAGTCACCCCCACCCCCTTCCCTCATCCCCAACATCCTTCATACTCATCCCCCTCTCCAAGACCCTTGCATTTACCTCCCTCGTTAGCGGGCATTTTTTAAACACATACTTAGTGATAGGTGTGTAAAAGAGAGACTTTTGGATGTGAATGTGCTGAGAGGGACAGTTGGTGTATCATCATTACCTTGTGCAGTCAAGGGTGAAGATTTGCACAGGTTTCGGGAAAGAGGAAACGTTATGAGCGAGAAGAGAGCCGTGAGACTAAGTGAGCTTGGAAAAGAGACTTGTGTGAAGAAATACCAGGAGAGATTGAGTACAGAATGGCAAAAGGTGAAAGTAAACAAAGTTAGGGGAGTGGATGAGGAATGAGAGGTATTTAGGGAAGCAGTGCTAGCATGCGCGAGAGATGTGTGTGGCATGCAAAAGGTAGGAGGTGGGCAGATCAAAAAGGGTAGTGAGTAGTGATATAAAGACGGAAAGTTTCTAACGAAAGAGATAAGGGAGGCATTCGGGCAGTACTTGCTGGGAAGGAGTGCAAATGTTTGGGAAATATTATTATAAGAGAAAGCGGCAGGAGGTCAAGAGAAAGGTGCAAGAGTTGAAAAAGAGGGCAAATGCGAACTGGGGTGAGCGAGTATCAGTTAATCTTTTGGAAGAAGGATAACAGTGTGCGAAGAACAAGAGAACAAATGAGAACATCAGTGAACGGGGCCTATGAGGATATGATAACAGAAAGTGATGATGTGAGGATATGAAGTGAACATTTTGAAGGAAACTTGAATGTGTTTAATGATAGGATGGCAAATGCAGGGTGTTTGAGTCAGGGTGGTATGCGAAATGAGAGAGTCAAGAAGAGTGTTTTGTGACAATCCTCATTTGTCCCCCTTCTCTGTTCCTTTCTTTGGAAAAGTAAAAAACAGGAGGGGAGGATTTCCAGCCCCCCCGCTCCCTCTCCTTTTAGTCGCCTTTTACGACACGCAGGGGAATACTTGGAAAGTATTCTTTCTCCCCTATCTCCAGGGATAATATATATATATATATATATATATATATATATATATATATACTTGAAAGCAACAGAAATAAAAATGAAGATTATGTACCCGTTACAACAATAATGCCATCAATCAGAGCCAATTTCACCATCGCCACGTAACCACACTTCGGGCTACCTGTGCCACGATGATGCTGGAGCAACGCGTCCGTCAAAGTGTTCACGGAATGCGGGTGGCCACCACCACAAACTGGGCTCAGTTAACCGTTTGTAAAGAGACTCGGCTTCCATAACGGGCCCTGCTGGAGGCTGTGGTGAGTGTGCCACACCGATAGTGATCTAGCGACGTCCCGCCCTGCGAAGCCATACCGTAAATATACACCAGAAACTGAGATAAAGAGAGGGATGCTGGTGTCTCAGAGCCAACGCCTTGATGAACTAGTGGAACGGATAAACCAAGTTCCTATGGTAGTTGAGGCGGTGTTCCCTCCGCCACCAGGACATCACATGTTGGCTAGGGGCAGTCTCCCTTTACAACACGGACGCCTCACGGTGGCTGGGGCAGCCATCATCTATCATTATCATTTACTTCCTAATTAGTGGGGACATTGAGTGATTTTAATTGTTTCCTCTGCATTGGGTCGTTCCATTCTTGGCCATAATCTCCCAGTCATATTCTTTCATCCATAATTTCGCTCTAACTATAATCGTTTCGTCTTTTCCTTCTCATATGTGGTCTAGACTTTATAACAATCTTTTCCTTGTATTCATTTGCATCCCATCGGGTTCCATGCCTCTGTTCCTTCATCTGAGCTCAGAAGGTAAACTTTGTTTCGCCTGCGTGCAGCACTTGCTCTGCCAACTGGTTCGTCTCTTTCCTTACACTTGCTTTGTGTGTCTAACAATTCTTACTGAGCGCTTCATTAAGTTCTATGACTCTTTGCTGTTCTTACGTCAAATATCTGTCAAACTTTTCACATCTTATTCAAATGAATTAAAATTTATTTCATGTCTGTCCGTCGGGGGTTTTCCCAGGATTTCTCTCTTACATTTCATCTTTTAGATTACTCATCCAATGATGGACTTCCTTCCTTCTTATCTCTCACGTCTCTGATTGTTCCACATCCTGCGTTTCTCACCTCCTCTTCCTGAGTCTATCTTCCTGATCTCCATGTCCCCGGAACTCATGTCTTTCCCTTCGCTACTTTTCTTGTCTCCAGTTGATCCTTCATATTCATTCATCTCTTTATCTCCTGCATTATCCTTTCCCATTCTCTGCCTCTCTTCATACATTCAGCTTCTGTCTCTCGAAACGTCTCCTTCCATAACCAATCCCCCTTATCTTCCCTTAATTCACTTCCGCGGTTTCCTTGCCTCCTGGTGTTCCCGCTAGCAACCCCAGTACCTGCTGGTATGTATCTGGCAGTTGCGTAGTACTTGGTACCAGAGTATACTTGCAGACACCTTGTACGTGATGCCGGAGTGTACCTGTGTTCTTGGTAAGTGATGCCGGGGTGTTACCTGGGTTCCTGGTACGTGATACCAGGGTTTACCTCGCTCCTGGTACGTGATGCCGGAGTACATGGTAGTACATGGAGGTGACCGGCTGAGGCGACCCTCAGGAGAGACAGTTAGGCAAGTGGGGGTGGTCAGGTGGTCCCCCCTTGCCACCCCGAGGCTCAGGTCTGGCCTATACTTAATCTCCTCTTTTGTCAATGCTGTTGTGTCCCCGTGATTTCAAGATGCGCCTAAAAGTGAGACTGGAGGACTGTGTCAGTAAGAGTTCGACCTTGTTGTAAGCGGTATATACATAATACTTTTCCTTCTCCCACGTCAAAAGGTGGGATATCCTTGATGACGGTGCCGTTGGAGACCTGTCATTATTTCTCAGGTTAAAGGTAACGGTTCTTCTTTGTTGCCCTTGATCGACCTGGTGAGGCAGACGCCCGGCCCCGGGGTGGGAGGGAGGGAGGGAGGGAGGGACGGGGAACCATCCCAGAGCTGTGTGACGCTAGATAATGACTCGTGTACAGGGGTCAAGTGTCTCACTATACGCAACTCGCTGACCTCGTCGCGAGGGAAGACAAATCGATAACAATACACGGGACTGAGTATTATAGTTACGATGCACAGGACTCGCAGCTCTTCCTCGGGTACACTGTTCCTGTCTAGGTTACCTACGGCAACGTCTGGCTATAAAGGAGAAAGAGTGTCTGGATATAGAGCATTAAGTAAGAGGTAAATGTGATGCGTAGGACGTGCTGCAGTGTACAGGGATGTTGCTGTGTGCTGGGACGGTTGCAGTCTATGGGGAGCAGCGGTGGACGTAGATGGTGCAATGTATGGGGGCAATGCAGCGTACGGGGTGGCTTATAGTGTGCTGCCTGCCGTGGTGTAGCTTTTGCTGTGGGCCATTTACGATGCATCTACCTCTCCCCCCCCCCCTCCAGGCCCACTACACTACCGCTACCTCTGTCAGTCTGATTCTATTATTCGTGGACGAATTATTGCGGAGGAACTCGTCATGGGTAATCATCTGGGCTTAACACATTTCAATGGTGATTTATATGATCGTGTTTTCACAAAACGAATCACAAAGCCAAGAGACCATCATCACGTGAATATTATCTTCAGTATATCTTGTTAATGATGTCTCACTAACGAAGCAACAACAAGAGTGAGGAAGCCTGGGTCGTGACGTTCTACAGCTAGAGAGTGAACAATTACAGTCGGTGAGTTGGCCTACTGTGTCTGTACTGTGGACGGTGTTCGGTACGTAGTAACCTATATTGGGAATGATCATAGCAGACTTTACTTCCATTGTTTAGTATCTACGTCCGTCACGTCAACTCTAATGAGTCTGGTCACCAAGCTAACTGGCAAAGTTAGATGCCCTTTTGTTAACCTGTCAGGTCGAGTTGCCTCCTCTGCTCACCCGGGCGGACGCATGATCATAAAAGAATAATCTTATCCGCCAAATTGGTGTCATTAATTGGTGTAAGAAGATTGTACCGTGGGAAGATGGCCCACTTCTTCCTGAGCAACAGGTCTGTGAGCAGTAGGACAATGGCCTCCTGGGCAGAGCTGCTTCTGTTAGGGACGGGTCTCTACATATAAGTTCAGGTTTTCATGAATCCTTGCCGCCAAGGTCGGAAGAACCAGGCCTCAGGGGGTAAGGTCAAAGTCTCTGGGGACGGGGAAGGCCTTTAGAGTAATGACGAGCTTACAAGTGGTAAGGTCGAGTTAAACACGACCCGAAATCTCGACTCATGCCACGTCTCCAAGGTCAGTTATCACAACTGGTCATGACTCTGGATCTGTCTTATGTCCCTACTTTTGATTTACCCAAAATATATTTCAGACACTTGCACCAAAGCCCTTTTAGACTTTAGGTTGTGAAGTTTTTTTTTTATCTACGGTGAAGGTTCCAGTCACGGACATAAGTCAGCATCAAGGCCGGGCATTAATTGAAATATGAAAAGGGATATGAAAGGAAAAAAAAAAAAGAAGAGACAAGGGAAAGCATTTACGAATTTTGAAGGAAATGAAAAACCTGTCTTTTAAAATTTGCCAGGTCATAGTTATTGAAAAAAACATGAGAGGGTAAAGAGTTCCAAAACATCGATGTGTAGGGAAAGACACAGTTATCAAAACGGCCCAACCTTGAATCGCCAACGGCCACACAGTAATCAAGTGACGCAGCAGCTTGCCGAATATTTGTGGTAAGTTAGTGGTGGTGGTGGTGTTGATGGTGGTGTGTGTGTGTGTGTGTGTGTGTGTGTGTGTGTGTGTTTTGGGGGAAGGGAGGGACACAAGCAGCCAGCTCTTGGGAGCAAAAACCAAAGTAATACCTATGAAAGAGGGGGAGTGAGCCAACACTGCGGCATAGTGCAAGGGGATCAAGTCTTGAAGTTAGCCTAGGACATCATATATGTCGGATCGCTATCGACTTAACTCTGTCAAGTAAGGATGCAGAGCTAGAACCACCCCAGATGTGAAAACAGTACTCCATACAAGGACGGATCAATCCTTTGGTGAACGTTGAAATCCCCTAAGCAGAGGATCTCGGCTTTCGGATGAGAAGACGCCACAGTCTCGTGACAGGAGTTAGGGTCATCAAAGAAAGTTATAAGATTTGTGGAATTAGGAGAGCAAGAGACGAAACTGAAGAAAAGTGTAGTAATTGGATGTTGAACCCACAACCTTTACACACGAGCGACTCCCTCCAGTGAATGTGATTGTGAAAGAGATATACAAATCAGATACCTTTACCAGTGAACTAATGAACCGAAACTCACCCGAGAAGTCTATGTCGGAGCTGCGGTTTGCCTCGGTGTAAACAACGGGCAACAGTCCCTTTGACTGCTGGAGTTGTGACCCAGCTGACTACAGCCACTCCATACATTTCCTGTAGGGTCAGACGGGCGATCGCCTGACCGACGTCCGTCACCTCAATCTCCTTG
This sequence comes from Panulirus argus, assembly GCA_038088735.1. Classification (NCBI taxonomy): domain Eukaryota; kingdom Metazoa; phylum Arthropoda; class Malacostraca; order Decapoda; family Palinuridae; genus Panulirus; species Panulirus argus. The sequence continues at coordinate 5,107 of JAYMFT010207997.1, read as the reverse complement.
TACCAACCAGTGCTCGTACAGATACAAGCATTGTCCTATACCTCCTACTGTGAACTTTATACACAACCCATGAACAAGTGCACAGCTAAACAAGCAAACTGCTTAGTATTCCTAAAGCTATGCTTATGTCAACTATTATATTACTGCAACGCAACCACCGTGAAGATATTCATTACTTAATGTTCACCATTAAATACACTCATGTGGGCATCCAAAGTGTAGAATCGTCCAGCCCTACTTTTATCTTAAGCACTTTTTTTGATTACTTAATTAGTTGCTATTTACGACCCATCAGTTATGTAATTCCTCAACTGTATATCGTCAGCTGCCTGGATTCAATAAACCGTTCTCTATCATTATATTCATAATTCATTTAATACATATTCGAAATCTGGGTCCTTGTCCAACTTACAAATCGAAGTGTCATGTACTCACTGCCTCAGTTCTGCGTCAGTCATGTATAGCCTGAGCGTTGTGCACACACTACCATACGATGTGAGTAATAACAAGATAAAAAGTTACTAATGAAGATGAAACTCCTAAAGAGCAACTCCACTCTGTGACTTCACATCAGCTGTCTGGAGGCGTCTTTGTGTTTGGCATAATCATCTTCGTCAAGAAAGGATGTTGGTTATAACAATCTTCATTGTAGTCATATACCATCCTTTGAAACAGTTTGACCATTGATTGCTTGTTGATAATACTGGGAACGTATGCTTCTCAGACTTATCATAAAGCTCTTACATATGCAACGTAATCTGGGAAATGCATCAGTCACCTTCAAGTGGTAAGAGACATTCAGGAATTCAGTAGGAGTTCAGCACGGTTTTCCTCCTTTGAGCCTGTGATAAAATCTTTCCTGGATGACGAGCATTGATATCGGAATCTTCTGATCTGCGCCCTGCCTGCCACTTCTGTTAGTGCCACCTTCACGTCTTGACGAGCCATCATTTACTCATGAAGAGAAAGGAAAACACAGCATCAGGTTCACCCGTTCCTGTGCCTGAACCACTTTCTACACCGTCGTCATGTCTTCCTCTACATCAGGAGAGCCAGTGAAAAAGAAACCCCGAATCTGGAGACAAACAATATGGTCTCACATCAGCTCCGATCAGCCAGAGCTCCGGTCCTTTTCCATGCTATCTTCGGACGTTCCCCGGGTTTCATGAGACACTGAACCCCAAAGACTCCAGGTGCTTCAAAGGATTGAGGTCAGTCAACAAATAACGAAAGATTCGGACGTTTCAGGGGCCTTAGAAGGGTCCTTAATCACTGAAGGATTCTGGTGATGGTCTAAGGTTTGTAGGAAGGCTACCAGTGACTGTACAGGAGACGAGCCAGCACTCCCCTGGGTTCCCAGGGATCGTTGCTGCTCATTTGCAGTACACGAGCGACCCACCTCCCAGCTGAACCAGTCTCACCCGACCCACTCCCACCCTGCCCACCATGAGTCACCTGTACTCCCCCCACTACACGGGTAACTAACATTAACCGCCCTGAGGAGGGCGGGGCCGCCCCCACCTCATGGAGATGTAAAGATATTTCCTGTGTCTCTAATGATTATGGGATCATAGTTTACATAGATAATATTTTGGATTATATTTCTTAGAATATCTGCTTGATTCAGTCACAAAGATGAGCGTCAGTAACTGTCTCAGCAAAGTCAAGTCTTCTATAATACTGATGCATATTTTGTACGTGTGAAAGGTTCAAGTGCCCAGATGATGTGAATCTTATGGTGAAGCAGCTTCAAAAGATCTTATAGGCCAATGTGAATAACAGTAAAGCGAAAGAAATATGCTGTCCCATAACTGTCGTTTAGAGAGCTTGTCAAAGTTAATTCTATATTGCATTCGTTCTTAATATAAATCATTCCTAGATTGTACCCGAATGTTTGAGACGATGTTGCAAATTATTACATGAACAAGCACGGCTCATATCGGTGTATGTGGTGAAGCAGTCAAGTCCAGAGGGAGATTTCAAAAGGAGGGATGTACAGTCTCCAAAAAAAGTATCGGTCCCCCCTGGCCTGAAGTTTCTGATAGTCTACAATTGGCAGACCGATATCAAAACTTAACTTCGCTGCCACCCTGATGCACTCTACAACGGCATCAGGGTAGCAGCAAAGTCAAGTGTTAATCTCAGTCGGCCTGTTGTAGATTATTAGAAGCTTCAGGCCTGGGGGGACGATACTTTTTTGGTAGACTGTACGTAGGTATATGTCCAACCACCACGAGGAAGTTAGTCAATCACGATTAATGTTTCATGAGGTTTACTGTATATGATAAGGATTGTGTAACGTGGGGCCTGGCGGGAGGTGGTGGTGGCTGTCACCTCATGCCCCTCATCTACTGGGGAGGGTCGTGTGAAGCGCTATGTGCATCTGGTAAACATGATGTTACTACATGTCTTCCACATTTTAGAATCTGAAGAATTGTCTTAATCTATTGAATTTCGGTTTATCGTTTACGCTTCTCTCATATATAAGATGTAGACCATTGGGGCACTGTTACCGCAGTGCCGGACACTGACAGCAGTGAGCCTGCACCGTTACCACGATATTGGACACTAACAGTAGTTAGGCAGCGTTACCACAGCGTCAGACACTGGCAGCGGCACCGTTCACATCATAACTACACGCATGGGAAGGTTGTCCGCCATAACTCAACACTAACAAAACCCTCCCCCACCTGCCTGTAACCACAGAATAATGGTTAGTAGATCGGCTGTAATTTGCATGGTAATCTGGCTAGCTACCGGGAGCCACGGGCAAATGAATGGATGGGCGTTGTACGTAGATGGGTTATGTCCTTGTCCTTGGCGGTAGACCGTCCCAACTAGGTGAGAGGGAGAGTGATCGCCGAGTCTAGACATCGGTAGGTATGGCTGGATGGTGGTGGTGGTGGTAGAGGTAGCTGGTAGCAGTGATGGGTGATGGTGGTAGTAGTGGTCGTGGTGGTGATGGTAGTAGTAGTGATAGCAATGATGCTGATGGTGATAGTGGCGGTGGTGATGATGATGGTGATAGTGGTGGTGATGATGATGGTAGTGGTGGTGATGGTGGTGGTGACAGTGGTGGTGATGGTAGTTGTGGTTGTGGTGGTGATGGTGATGGAAGGAGTGGTGGTGGTGGTGGTGGTAGTAGTGGTTTTGGTCATGGGTGGTAGCAGTGGCCGTGGTGGTAATGGTAATAGCAGTGGTCGTGGTGGTGGTATTAGTGGTAATGGTCATGATGGTGATAGTAGCAGTGGTCATGATTGTGGTGGAGATATTAGAAGTGGTCGTGATGGTGATGGTATTTGTGGTGGTGATGGTGGTGGTGGTGATGGTGATAATGGTGGTAATGTTGGTGATGGCGGTGATGATGGTAGCAATAATGGTGATGATGGTGATATTAGTAGTGACAATGAAGATTGTGATGGTAGTAGTGGTGGTGATAGTAGCAGTGATGTTGATGATGATGGTAGTATTGGTGGTGACGATGGTGGTAACGTTAGCAGTGGTGGTGATGATGGTGATGACGGTACTAGTGGATGGTAGTGATGGTGGTGGAGGCAGCAGCAGTAGTGAGGCCCCACAACGGTCGCCATATTGACCTATGGTAATTACACATCTTACTAATTCCACTGTGGAAACCATCAATTTGCATTAGAAAGTCCATCATGATAATTAAGTCAATTAGCCATGGATGTTCTCTTGTTCCAGCGTTCAGGCAAACATTATGGGTGACTTGAGTCTCTCCCGGGGCAGTCTTACTTATCTTGCGGTGGAGGCCACAAAAGATTGTCTTCCAAGTACGTTAAGATCGCTAGGTACATCAAACCCCACCATCGACCAATTCCATCCGCTTTTCTCCCTTGACGGATGGTATAATGCCTTCACTACCCCGCACATAAAGGACCAGTCGTGTACAATAGGCGTAGAAAGGCTGGAGGGAGCACTTGACCACACGATTCTTTCTTTTATCCAAAGACCAATTTTTCACGAGTGACCTTCTGTCCCTCCGCTCCCAGCCGGTCGTATTGTGTACTGGGCGTCAGTTGTCTCCGGTACTGGTGGCGCTGGGCCAGGGGTCACTGAAAGTACTGGGGGAGATGCTTTGCACGGTAAACGTCACCTTAGATCAACTTCATCCTCTATCGACTAAGTTTTCTACGTCTTCTAATCTCATTCTTGAATCTCCCCTAACGATGTGATCATTACACGAAAGTGCACTTGGGAACTTATCGTGTTTCATTTTCTTTGCGGTTTTATGCATATATATATATATATATATATATCCCTGAGGTAGGGATGAAAGAACACTGCTCACGTATCCCCTGCGTATCGTAGAAGGTGACTAAGAGGGGTGGGAGAGGTTAGCTGGAAATCCTCTCTTTGTATAACCTCCCAGTAAGAGGAACAGAGCAAGGAGCCAAGTGGACAATTTTCCCTCTGAGGCTCAGTCATCTGTTCTTGTCGCATGACAAAAAATACTTCTTTTTTCTTGTCAGAACAAAAAGTGAGTAATTCTGACAATGATAATATAAACAATAGAAAAAAATCAAGATGATGATAATACTCACGATAGATAATAACAATAGCAGACCATAATCGCGCGAGCGTTGATAATGGCAGCTGTAATGATGATAATCATAAGGCGGATAATTACCACTATTTTCATTAGTATCATTCCTTTTGTGTTATCGTCATTACTCTCATAACGCTGCAGGTTATTGACAGTGTCGACATTAGCTATCGTGTGCTCGTTATCAGCAAAGACTCAGCAGACAACCTCACCAAAGCAGGAAATCGGTGGCAGGAACTGGCCTTCCTCAGGAGGTGTGCTGGCCGGGGTGACGGGGGTCAGGACTCAAGGACGGATATAAATAGGTATTATGTATCGGGGGAGAGGTACTGAGGACCTCAGCTGACGGACTGAGTAAAGTTGAACATTATGAACAGTGGTGAGGGATGGCTGTGGAGGACGGGGTAACCTTGGCGTAGGATGTAGCGAGCATGAGTGAGAAAGATGTTACCCCGTGGTGGGCCATCCAGCCAGCGGGAAACAGCGAACAAGTATGAATATATATATATATATATATATATATATATATATATATATATA
>JAYMFT010207986.1:0-11556 GCA_038088735.1 Panulirus argus | reverse complement strand
ATAGCGTTAATGGGATGGCCTTGATTAGGGCCTTAGCTGCCCGTGCCGTCTCAGCTAACATAGAAAAAAAAAAATAGATAAGAGACCCAAAATGTCTGGAAAATGGCTTGGAGCTGATAATGTCTGTAATGAGGGAAAGCAGTACGGAAAAGAAACAGTATGGATGTGAAAATTTATGTCATAAGGCATGATGTAGCTAGTACTCACATGTTATCATGATTTCAGCAGTAAGTTGGGTTTATTTCTCATATTTCTGCCTATTTTTTTATATGCAAGAGATCCATAATGTCTGGAAAATGGCATGCATGTGTTAGCATTGGTAATGTGGGCAAACACTTAAGGAAAAGAAACAGTTTATATATGAAAAATTGCAGGTTATATGGCTTACAGTCTGTAGTTAGGGTATGCATCAATCTCTTGTTTTGTCCTAGCTGTGCACTCAGACAATGAAAAAATGTTACTAAACAGTGTTGAACCAATCAGTGACTTAGGCTGCCAGTCTTGAACATTCTCCTCACAGATGTGTCTACTACAGTGCAGTGGCTTTGTTTTTGCTGTTTTGCCTACTTTTGGGTGTGTTTCATTGCCATACTATATCTAGATAATGGCTTGCATATGACAGTGAAGGTGATGCTGCCACGAAGTCTAGGTGGAGCATCAGTTTGGATAGGAAAATGTAGGTGATATGGCACACTGAGACTGGTGAGCATCAATCTAATGTCTGCAGGAGCTTAGGTTTGGCTATCACTATGAAACTGCAGGCAAGGCAGCCAATCAAAGATGTATTCTTTAAGAAGAGGAGTGTAGTTACTGAGGAGGATGAGCCACAGTTCAAGCTGCTCTGGTTGACTGCATCATGAATTACTGTATTTCTTGATGTTTTTCATGTAATCTCGTTTAAAATCGGTGTTATTTGTTTTGAATTGATTTAAAACATTTACGTGTATGCAATCAACATCTGTGCTACTACAATAATTCCAAATGAAGCCCTTATACTTAAGTAAGTAACCACTAGTTCTGTAGGTATGCATTTCTACTAGTCATGTTATAGTGTACTCCTTCAGTGCTTTTTTTAACTTAGGGCTCTTTAACCAAGAACACATCCCAAGCATTATTAGTGGTCTGTCTGTGTTCAACAATATACTAAGCGGCCTTGCAAGTAGTGCCTTTGCACATTTCTTCGGCACATGTAGGGAGACTTCACCAGGACCATGAGCCTTATAAGGATGAAGTTGTCTTACCAGCTTTTTATCATTTCTATCAATTTCTATTCCTTTCAAGACTTCTTCCCATAATATCTGGCTGCTACTGGTGCAGTACTGTTTCATATTATGAAAACACTTTCAAATTTATGATTTATTTCCCCATATATCCTCATCATCCTCAACAGAGCTTCCATCTAAGACCCTTTGTCTGGTTAGCTGCTCTTTAACTGATAATTTATTCCTAATGAACATTTGGAAAGGTTTTGGATTGTCTTTTACCTTGTCTTTTACCATTATGATCTTTTCAAAATCTCTCTACTGTTCCTTCCTCATTTTAACAATATGTACATATTTCTTTCTTACTTGTATTTTTCATATGCTGGTTGGCTGGTGTCATTTGTATTTCCTCTATAATACATCTCTGTGTTTTTGCTTTTTGACAATTCTTGTTGAACTATGCTGCTTTCCACATTGTTCTTCAGCCTCTATTAGTGTACACTGGTGTCAGCATTCTCACTCCTTCACGATAGCTTTCACAGAACCTTTTATGTCATTGATCTCCACCCTTGTTATGGAACTCCTTCTCCCTTAAAGAACTTGATTAACTCAATGTAGTTGCCTTGACTGTATATCATTTTTGGGGGGTTCTTTGCCTATCATCATGAGGAAAGTGCAGGGGAAAACAAGGAAGTGGAAGAAAGAATTTCTATAGATAAGTGTATCCAGATTGTGAAAGATTTAATTGCAAGACTGGAACAAAGGGACTTTATAGCACAACAAGAAATCATGTTTGTTTATTTGATTCAAAGAAAATTAATTAAAGAAAAGCCAAAGTACCAGAAGCAAGCTACGCTAGAACAGTGGTTAAAGAAGGTCGTTAATAACACTGCCAAGGTTTATTCCAGCATAGAAAATTCACTTCCCTGCACCTCCTCTGCCCCAGATGTGCAAGTATCTGCTGACCATGAAGACCCTGCTGACCCTGATGTACTTCTGATGTAATCTGATGCAACAATAAAAACCTTGTTTGGAAGCATTAATGGTTGTATTATTTCGTGTTTTAAGCTCTGTTCTACCTCTCGTAACAGCAATATGTATGTGGAATGAGCTGGCAAGATGAGGGGTCAGCATATATTTATACTGGGGGTTCCCTTAGGAGTCAATTTCTGTTTCCCGGCATTTTCTGTGGTCCGGCAATGGCCAGGTCACAATGCTGCCGGATTACAGAGGTTTAACCTGTACTGTAAAATACCCCAAAGGAGGAGCGAGTGTTTTACTTCACTCACATACTGACTGTTCCTTCATTATTCTCAGTGTATGTTTGTTCTTTGTTACTGAGTTTCCTATGAAGATTGTAAACTAATAGCAATATTATACACTTCCTTCCTACAGTAATATTACTCATTAAGTACTAAGCGCTATGTATTGATATATCTTGGAATTTACTGATATACATTATCAAGGGTGCACAGTCCCCTCCCCCTTCCTGTGTCTTCTCTGTCTTCAGGGCCTAAAACTCACATTCATACTGCACCACCAGGACTATTAAATTTAAAAAAAACATACCCATCTTTGCCCTAATAGAAAGTGTCCTCTCCTTCCACACATCTTCAATGCACCCATAATTTTAGTGTCCTCACTAATCCTATGATTCATGTATTCATGTCTATCCCCATGGTTCCATCTGCTGCCATGTCCACTCCTAGGTCACTAAAATGTACTACAATTCCTCCAGTCCATCCCCCCCCCCTCCATTCAGAATTCATACACAAACAATCCTGGCTAGCCCCCTGGCTACATCTCATTATAGATTCATCTTATCATTAGTGTACATATAAGAAAAAATAATGATATATGAAACTCCAATAATGAAACAGTATTGAAATATTGTGGTATCATAAAAACAAAAACAATGACCATTAGACACAGAAAAAGAGAAAAGTAATCAAGATTTTCTAGACTTACAAGATCCCTTTTGCGCACACACTGCAGGACCTCAGCAAAAAGTTTTTCTGCCTGCATTGGTCTGAGTTCAAACACTCGTTCAAGTGTGAGGATAATGGTGTCACGGTTTGCCTCAGTTATATTCAGCCCGGTGCAAGCACATCTAGAAAAAATCACCAATGTTTATCTTCCATAAAATCTAACCAATATATCATTTCTACATGGTAGGTTGAGTCAGCATGATGAATGCTAAAGGACAGAGAAAAAAAAAATCTTGGAGAACAGATTCAACTAACAGAAGTATGATGAAACTGTTCACTGAATTTACTGAACATTCAATATAGGTTAACATTATCAAATCAGAGGTTAATTCTCTGTGAGCTGCAAACTGAAATGGCTGCTGTACAAATAAGATATGATTTGCTGAATGCATGAGACAGGGAAACTAACACTGAATCCAAAAGAATACAAGGCATACATTGAAGCTGGGATGAATATGTTAACAGTCCTTGAATTAGCTTTGCACAGTGGCAGTATTGTAACCAATGGTTAGGGTGTGCTGTATAGGTACAGGCTCAAATTGGGAAGAGTTTTGAGTTTCAATATCTCAAGGGGATACTCTTGTTTTCTGGAGTATCCAAGTCTCACCCCACTTTCTTGTGGTGACCTTGTTATTACATTCTTGGGGTGGAACAGAAGGAAGAGGCATTGCCCAACTCCATAGTAGTAGTAGTTTCTGTTTTAAATGCAGACAAAAATTTGAGGTGTGCTGGGGTTTTCAGTTTTTCGGGACAATTTGGGAGCCCCTCTGTATCTGGGAAACACTGGATTGGAGTTACCCTCTGTCAGTGGCCTGTCAAGGGTGGGGCACAAAAGGCTAAGAGGTGGCTCTGGTGTCTATCAGTTATGCTGGGGAGTAAAAGGGATGAAAGACTGAGGGTTATGGTACTGAATGTAAATGTGATGACTGGTGAGTAAAAGGAGGGAGTTTATGGAGAAATTTGAGTTTTAGTTTGGATATGCTGGGGACTGAAAAACCCATATCCTTGGGCAGAGTGTACGGAGTGAAAATGGAAATGATATATGCAAGTTATGGGCTGGCGTGGAAGGATGAGTGGTATGGTCAGGAATGAATGAAAATTATCAGGGAAGAAGGGAAAGAAGGATGTGCAATTGTGCTATTTTTGACAGTATGGGAGGGTGTTACAGAGCCTACATGGAATGGATCAAGAATAGTGTGGGTGAAAGGAAAGACTGCATTTGTGAAGAATGCCTGTGAATGTGAAGACTGTCCAATGTAAGGATGAAATGAAGTATTTCTGGAGAAATCTGAATGACTGTATAAATTGTTTTGAGATGGAGAGAAAGGTGGCTGTAATGGCTGCTATGAATGCAAAACTGGGATGTGATGAAATTGGCTGTCAGTGGTGAGGGGGTTTATTCCTTGCAAGCACCTTTTTCCAGCACATGTTGATTCATAAGTATACATGTATGAGAAATGATGGAAGAAAGAGCAAAAGGGTTTGAGAAAGGCCATGCTAGATGATAGAGCTGTAAGAGGATTCTTTGGAGACTCATCATTTCACAGCTCTTGTGGGGGTGAGGATCAAGGAGAAATAGAGGTATGTTGTAAGGAAGAATGGAGAGGTAAAACTGTTGCAAGTGAGAAGATGAATCAGAAAGGACGCAAGGGAGAGTGTGAAAGGAGGGTGACTGAAAGTCTAAATGGAAGTGCAGTAAATGTTGGGATACAGTAATGTGCGAATGAAGTGTTTAAAATGTTTAAAGAGAGATTGTTAAAGGCTGTAGAATTAGTAGCTGGATACAAGGTAGTGAGATACGTGAATAAAAAGGAAAATGCATGGTGGACCAATGAAATTCGAAGTGCCGTGGAAGAAAGAGGCATATAGTAGATTGCTTGAAAGGAATGTGCCAGTGGAAGTTCATCCAAGAAGGTGGGAAGAATACAGATGTGTAAGCAGAATATTAAGAAGGTGTTAGGGGAAAGCACAGAAAGAGTAGATGAAATTTTGGAAGAAAGTTGAGTGAACATTTAGTGAAAATAAGAAATTCTAGTGGAAGGAGGTGAAAAAGGAAAGAGGCAGATGTAAGAGTGGAAATGTTCATGTGAGAAGTAGGGAAGGGGTGTTTCTGAATCAAAAGGAGGAAGGGAAACAAAGATGGAAAGAGTATTTTGAAAAACCGATGAATATGGGATAAGGTGAGGGAGCAATTATTACATGCATGGGCATGGAGGATAGAGGGAAAAGGATACTAGTGGGAGGGCCTATAGCATGAAGGGAGGTAAAATGGGTGATACTAAGGCACCTATGATGGATGAGATTACAGCTGAAATGCTGAAGTAAGGAGGAGAAAGTGTGATAGACTGGATACAATTGATATGCAATATAGCATGAAAGCAGAAGGTTGTGCCTGAGGATTAGGTGAAAGCTATTATTGTTCCTTTATTCAAAGGAAAAGGTGCTAAGGATGTATGTAGCAATTAAAGGGGAATAAGTCTGTTGAGTATACCAAGAAAAGTGTATGCAAGAGTGTTGATTGACAGAGTGATGAAAGTGAACCGATTTTAGGAAAGGAAGGAAATGTTTTGATCAGATTTTTGTTTTGAAAATAACAATGGAAAAGTATCCAGCAAAAGATTAAGAATTTGTATGCAGCTTTTATGGATTTGGAGACAGTGTATGACAGAGTTCAGTGGAATGCTTTATGGAATATACTGATATTTGGGGTAGGGGCACAATTGTTGGGTGGTGTGAAAGCCTTTGGAGGAGCAAATGCATGAGGGGTCCAGCATTACTGCATAAAATTGGGTGCCATGCATGTTGAGGAGGGACTGTATTGAAAGCATTTTCATTTCAATATGTAAGTGTTGAATGTTTGTGGTTGCCAATCAACCAACGATTGTTTTATGTGCTCTTCTCTGTTTTTCCTAAGTAACTTGACATGACATTGACATAACATGCTCCAATTATGGCTATCTCAGGTGAAAGGAAAAGAGGATAAGAAACAGAATGAAATTAATCCTCAGGTGTCAGGGTTTGTAAACCTAACTCTTTATGATAGAAAGGTTATAGCAAGATGGAAAGACAGAAGAAAGAAGAGAATTCCACAGCTTCACTGTTTGAAAAAAGGAGGTATCACAGCAGTCAACCTCATATGGCTAGTCTCTACAAAGAAACTATGGTAAACACCTCATATGGCTGGTCTCTACAAAGAAACTATGGTAAACAGTGTGTTACAGGTCCAAGCCTTGGTGAAACAGCCACATAAAGACAGCTTATGAGAACACTAACCAAAAAATAACTATAGAACAGCAAGAGGGCAGCAACATTACAATAGACAGAGAAGGATGGATGTAAAAAGGTGATTCCAGGAGAATTATGAAGGAAGCATTTTGATTCCAGTCTGTCTGATAGAGAGATGAAGGATGGATTATCTTATATATGTGAGCAGTACTCCATGCTGAGGTCAATAATACCCTTGTAGACAAGAAATAGCTGCCCATTAGAAAAATTACTACAGCACTTAAGCAATACCCCAGCTTTTGGCAAGCAGCTTTTGTAATGGTGATCATGTGGGATTTACAAGATAGGTAGGAGGAAAACATAATGATTAATAAAGTTACATTATTGCAGTGATAAACTGTGGAGTCTTGAAATTGTGCAGATGGAAACAAGTGACATTTGAAAAAGGATATAGGTAGGAACTGCATTTAAGCTCTGTTGAATTTTACCAGGTTATTGCTTACCCATTCCAAGATATTGCACAGGTTTGAATTAAGAAAAGTGTGTTCAGTACAAGAAAAAGAATGACTAACTGAGTGAGGAGGGGAAGGAAAGTGCGATGAAGTATGTAGAATTGAATCATCAGTTTAAGAGTGAACAGGGTTATATGCTGACAGACCATATTTGAGAGAAGAAAGAGTGGGTGATAAGAGAGAACTCTGAGGGACACCACTGATGACAGAACATGGAGGGAAGCAGTTTCATCAATGACTACTGTAATAAATCAACTAAAGAGGAAGCTACTCTACAAATAATGATGCAGAAAATCCAAAGGAGGGAAGTTTAAAAGCAAATTCTTATAATACACCCTTTCAAATGTTTTGTTGTTGATGGCCATGACAAAAGATTCACCAAAATCCCTAAAGGAAAAGAACCAAAGTTGAGTTACACAGGAAAGATTACCAGTAGACCTTGCATTGCAAAAGCCATACTTCAGTTACAAAGATGGGAATGGGATTCTTCGAATTTGAGAAAGTGAGTTAAGGAGAGTTTTAATGACTTTGGATATAAAAGTGAGAGCAGTCGGGAGGTAGTTGGAAGAATTAGGATGATCTCGTTTTTCAACCATGGGTTACACCAAGGCATACCTTCAAGCAGAAGGGAAGGTTTGGGTTTTGAAGCAAAGATGAAATAGGTGAGCAAGGATCAGAGCTAGCTCAGAAGCATATCCCCTTAAAGATTTGAGGAGGTATGACATCTGGGTCATATGACTTGCCCACTTGAAGGTGGAAAAGTACTGGGAAAACACTTTATAAGGAAAAAATAAGAAAGGGAATAGGTTCAATGGGAGGAGATATGGGAGAAGAACTAAATACTATTAGAGGAGAATAAAGTACCAAAGAGAGTGGTTTTATCAGCTTGAGAATTGGCTATGGATTGATTACGTCAAAAGAGAGGAAGAGAGGTTGAATTACAGAAGTTACTGGAAAAGACTTTTGGTTAGGGACTAGGAAAATATACCAGTAGAAGAATTCAAGTCAGCACATTTTCTTTTTAAGAAAATAAGCCTGCCTTTACAAAGAACAGCTTTGCAGCAATACAGAGCAAAAGCAATATTGGAGAGAGATTCTCAGGCATGAAAGAATTTCATGGCTCACTCCACTTTGTCCTTGATACAACATGAGGTTTGTAGTTTTGTTATGTTTGCAAGTGAAAGAGTAGATGAATGGGCAAAAGAGGTATAGTTCTAGGAAGAGTATATGAATTGTTTGTAAAAGATACTGTGGGATTCTTTATTTTTTGTCCAAAATCAATGCCAGTGAGTGCTCTCAGAGCAGTTCCTTTGTTTATGGCCTTTGTGTTGATGTTTATAATGTCATGAGTTAATGTCAACTGTGATTAGTTTGTGATACTTTGTACAGTTGGTATGGTGTTTCAGTGTGAGCGGTTGATTGTTATAGTTAATGGAAAGGTGTGGGTTGATTTCCTGTCTGTCTGGGATTAAAAGAGTGATGAGTTTTTGTTGAGATGTGTACACATACTGTTTTGAGAAAGTCAGTATTATGAATGAGTGATGTATGCTATATCTATGTTGTTTTTGAGTAGTGTCAAAGTGCTGTGAGGTCATTGTTTGTGAGAAGACTCTCACACTGTGGTCTGTGTGGATAAGAGGGAGGTCATATATGAAAAGACTGAAAAGAATTTGTGAATGCTAATATCATTTGTATCAACTGGGATCCTGGGATTCTGTAATGCTGTAAATTATTTCATTACCTCCTTGTACTATGTTTGATAATGTAAAAAGATTTCAACTACTTCACTTGCAGCTCAACACTGTTGCTGTGTATGAGACACTACAATATATATGAATCACAGTGTCAGAAAAAATTGTGTTCATATCCCTACTTAAAGCACAGGGGAGAGATTATCAAAAACAAAAAGATGGAACAGAAATAGTCAATACATGTTCTTACTATTACAGAACCTTACTTATGGACAAACGCCAGGATGTCAGCTGCACGTCCCGTTCCATCACAAACGATAACAGGGACTGGAGGGGAGTCTGTGACATACTCTAACACTTGTCTTATAGTCTGGGGTCCTCCTTCTATCACAACGCACACAACTGGGGTTGCCAGTCCTCCACCTGCAATTATGACAAGTTATCAAATATTCATACATTTGACTCAACTGGTGCTCATGAATACAAAACTACTTCAATAATGTTGATAATTATAATGGATTAAGATAAGTGGCCTTGCAATACGATACATATCTAAATGAAATAGAGACAGCAACATGGAATATATGAAAATTTTTAAATGCAGAATGATTTCTGAATTTATTAATTATCCACATTAACTTACGAGCTTCAATACGTTGCTGTGAAATGTAGTTTTCTAATTTTCGCCGTAGAATCAACTCAGGTCCATACTTCCCAACTGTTCCATTATCTACCAACAGGAAGAATGTGTGATGACTGTTCAATGCAACAAATCTGAAATATTAAAGACACTTTCTTAATTAAAACATTTGCACTGATTTCAAAGATCAAATATAAAGAGGCCAATATGATTTTCTTTAAAAAAATAATTTACAAACTAAACTTTTACAATGGTGAGTACCTGTCAAACCGAAAAACATTCTACTTCTAGCATATAAATATTCCACAGCATGTATATAATAGAGAGAATGGTGACTGACTAGAATTTTGTGTAAGGTAACTTTTTTCCAAACCATTTCAGCACACCCTCTTCAGCTCTCTCAACTACACTCTTCTTATTACCACACTTCTCTCTTACCTTTTCATTCCTTACTCAATCAAACCACCTTACATCACATATTACTCACAAAAACTTTGCCTCCAAAACATCTATTCTCTTCTGCACAACTTCATATACACATCTATCTATCTATCTATCTATCTATCTATCAATCTATCTATCTATATCTCCAATGCCCATTCCCAGCTGGAACTCCCTAAAAGGGGCAGCCCTGCAATAGAGTCTCCTTAACTAGTGAACTCCACTGCTGCTTCTAAGCCTTTAGTGCCTTGCACTTAACAGGCCACTGGCAGAAGATAAATCTACCACAGCATATGCAGAGGCTCCTACCTAACGTTCCTATCGACTGCTACTACCTAATGCTCCTAATTAATGTTCCTACCTACTACCTACTACCTCTACATAAATGTTCCTACAACTTCTATTCATTGCTACTATGATTTTTCGAAAAGGCAGGGCTAGCATAGTGTTCACTGCAAGAAAATCTAGAGTTATGAAGAATGAGCTGTGTGAATTAAATGTTGTCAAGTGTTATATATGTCTTGGAAAAATTATTTGTGGACAGAATACCAGTAGTCCATGTATGGGTGAGGCAGAAAGAAAGACAACTAACTGGGTTAGAAGAGTGCACCTTGATAACCATTGAAGTGCTGTCTCACTACACTGCCATCACTAACCCTCCCAGTATCCAGGCGGGTAGTACTGGTAATATACCTTCCTGATTATTGGCTGCCTACCAACTACTACTTACCAACTACATACCACCACTCACTACCCTTTCTAATCTGCCCACCTCCCAACTTTTGCGTGCCATATATATCTTGCACATTGCCATCACTGCTTCCCTAAATACCTTCCATTCCTCACCTATTCCCCTTGCTTCAGTTAGTCTCACATTTTGCCATTCTACACTCAATCTCTTCTGGTATTTCTTCACACCAGTTTCTTTTCCAAGCTAGCTTACTCTGACCATTCTCTTCTCCCCAACATTGTTTCCTCTTTTTCAAAAACCTCTACAATCTTCACCCTCACCTCCATAAGATAATGATCAGACATCCCACCAGCTGCCCCTTTCAGCACATTTATATCCAGAAGTCTCTCTTTTATGCACCTATCAATTAATATGTAATCCAATAATGTCCGCTCACCATCCTTCCGACTTACATGGGTATAGTTGTGTATATCCCTCTTTTGAAACCAAGTATTCCTTATCACCAGTCCTTTTCGGCACAAAACTTCATAAGCTCTTCACCATATCCATTCATAACACTGAATATCCCATGCGCCCCAATTGTACCCTCAACTGCCATATTACTTACCTTCACATTTAAATTACGAATCATAAATACCCAGTCTCTTACTCATACATCAAAACTACTGACAAGCTCACTCAACTACTCCCAAAACACTTGCCTCTCATGATCTTTCTTCTTATCGCCAGGTGCATAAGCACTAATAATCACCCATCTCTCGCCATCCACTTATAGTTTTACCAAAATCAATCTAAATCTACTTCCTTACTCTCTGTCACACACTCCCACAACTCCTGTTTCAGTAGTGCTACTCCCTCCTTAGCTCTATGTTCTCTCACCAACTCTGGCTTTACTCCTAAGACATTTACAGTCCATTCTTCCCCTTTAACCTTGAGGTTTGTTGCACTAAGAGCAATAACATCAGGTTTCTTTCCCAAACATACTACCTATCTCTCCTCTCCTCTCATCTTGGTTACATCCTGGGCCTTCGAGGAGGATGAGCACTCCCTGCCTGGCTCCTTCTTCTGTTTCCTCCTTTAGAAATTGAAATACAAAAGGTGGTGTGTGTGTGTGTGTGTGTGTGTGTGTGTGTGTGTGTGTGTGTGTTTGGGGAGGGGGGGAGTTC
>JAYMFT010207975.1:0-11556 GCA_038088735.1 Panulirus argus | reverse complement strand
ACTTATCATATTTGATGGCTGTTTCCCGCGTTAGCGAAGTAGCACCAGGAAACAGAAGAAGAAAGATCTATCTACTCATATACGCACATACATACATATTTGTATATATATATGCACAATACGTACATATACATACCAACATATACATATATAAATACATATACATGCACATGCATATATACATATACACATGTACCTATTCATACTTGCTTGCCTCCATCCATTCTCGACGCCATCCCGCCCCACAGGAAATAGTATTGCCACCCCCAGCATCAGCAAGGTAGTACTAGGAGACAGACGAAAAAGGCATCATTCGTTCACACTCATTCTCTAGCTGAGATGTGTAATACACCGAAACCACAGCTCCCTATCCACATCCAGGGCAAATAAAACTTTCCATGGTTTACCTCATATGTTTCATATTCCCTGGTTCAGTCCATTGACGGCACGTCGACCCCAGTATACCACATATATATATATATATATATATATATATATATATATATATATATATATATTTTTTTTTTTCTACTTATCATTTATTCTATTGATCGCTGTTTCCCCACATCATCGAGGTAGCGCTAGGAAACAGTCGATGGAAGACTCATCCACTCATATACGCACATATATGCAGAATACATATATATACATACCAACATATACATGTATACGTGCATTTACATGCACATGCATATACACATGTACATATTCATAATTCCTCGCCTCCATCCAATCTTGGATACCCCGCCCCACAGGATGAAGGAATCTAAGTTTACTAAGAGTGAAGTGAAGGTGAACCTTCCTCTGTAATGAAGACGTTGGAGAGTGACTGGGCACAGGAGAGGGAACTACTACGTTTGCTGGCAAATGTTTGCTTCTGTAGGTCACTCTGCTCACATATCTGTAGTCCACTCATGTTGGACCGACACCATCCAGTACAAGGATATAGTCATGATTTATAGTGATTTCCTCTGAAGCGAAAATCATGCTGAAATGTGAGCTCAGCAAATGTTTCTGTGTTAAACATACATTCCAATTACCTCTAGCTGCCAGGGAAACAGGTTTTCTTAATATTTATGGATATCTCATAAGAATCTGTTCCTGTGATTCCTAGGAATTTGGAGAAGCAATTTGCCGCTTGACTGGGAATGGAGAATAACCTTTTGATATTCTTTTGAGGATTTTCCTTCTTGAGAATGCTGGAAGAATTCATCTGTAAAAGCGTGTTTCACTTCCCACAAAAAAAAGAAAAAACGCGTTAGATAGAAATTACAGATTTATTCTAATTTCTTTCGTGACACGAATTCATTATAGTTAAAAAATGAGCTCTACCTTCTCTTGATTCATTCTTAAATTACATTTCATGCTTATCATTATTTTTCCATCCAATTATTTTCCAGAGGCAATAGCAAAGTGATGCTCCGCTGCAGTGTGGGACTCTAGGCCAGTCATCATTCGGACTTGTGCAACATTTCGGCGTGGGGAACCAGTAACCTTGTAAAATTCATTGGTGCTACAACGCAATTTTTCCCTACTTCTCTTTCTAAGAATGATTTTGTTTCCCTCAGTTCAGTTATAAAACACCTCATTTCAACCTTGTGATAACTTTATGTTAGGCACAATCGTACCCTACAGTCTTTTCTGGAAACCCCACATAATCAACATTATGAACTCTGTTTCCCAAAAACTGGTAGTGTTGTATAAGTGCATTACTATTTTTCTTTTGAGCAACCATTTTATTTATAAAGGGGAATTGCGCATTTGCCCAAGTATGGAATACTACTCACAGAAGTGGAGTGGTTCATCCTGCACCTCTCTACATATTACTAAGAGTAGAATCAAAATCCTTCCATCTCATTCATTCTCTTGGCATCAGCTCTCTTCAACCTTCCCTTACCGGTCGCCGTGATGTTCTTACTCTCTCTCTCTCTATACTAAAGGGATCGATCACTTTGGACATTGTTTTCATGAGCGTTCTGTTGACTGCATGTGTCCCCTACCCTAAGGTTTGGGCCTGTCGCTTGCTTTTGGCTGCTGCTGCCTAGAGTTTCTGTGAGGAGACCAGCCTTCTTATAATCTTTTTTCCTTTATGACTCAGGTCGGAGAGCGCCTGTGGGGTCCTAATTGACTTCAATTTTTTTCCTTTTACTTTTTGCTTTCATCCGAGATGGCCTTGATTTGGGCATATTTTGCCCGTGTCATGTCGGTCACAGTAAAAGAAAAAAAAAAATACACGGTACTTGTAAAGAAGTTATCAGCGTAACCGTTGAGAGATCATTAGGACATAAGACCCTATGTACAGTATAATGGCAATGCGCCCCAAAAACTGTGTAAATGTAGAGTGTTTATCAGGACTTAAGACGTCGCGTATAATAACACTATAGAGAGGCCATGAAGACGTCCCGCATACAGTGTGACTGTACAGAGGTCATCAAAACATCCCTCATACAATGTGCCTGTAGAGAGTTCATCAAGCCTTGTCCCTCATACAGTATGACAGTAGAGTTACACAGATACACAGACCACACAGACCCATAGTCCAAGCGAGGTGATCTGGCTTTAAAACTACTTAGAAAAAATGCAGTCCCCTTAAAAGCAATATAAGAAAAGAATAGCAAAGCAAAGGCTCACTTCCAACCCTGAAGGGAATTTTTATAGGAAAGTCATAAGGTACAATAACAAGAATATGTCATACGTCCCATCACAAACGCCTTGCATCTCTTCACTTTTTGTCTGTATTTATTCCTGATGATGAAGAATGATACAATAAATCTTACTTAATCACTCAAAGTAGGTGCTATGGGTTAATCAATGTAGGAATTTTACTGTAGCATGACCAGAGAGAGGCCGGTGGTTGAGAAGGGATAATGATATACCATCTCGTTGTGATGACTGGTTAAATGAATTATTCAATACCGGAGTGACAAATGATGATCAGTCCTAATCTTAAAGATGAGGGTGTTGCTCTGAGCAACATTTTCTTGGAACTTATTCCACACATTAGTAATGTCGTTGGTAAAGCACTATTTCGTACAGTCCAGATTAATTCGTGGACCCCTAAGTTTTAGTCTATTTTCTCTCGTTGGTAATGGTGACGCTACTGTGAAAAAGTTATTCGATATCGACGTTGTAGAATCCTTGATATCTTAAAACACACTATCAGTTTGTTTCGGAGATGCCTCTTACTTAGGAAGAACGAGTTTAATTCTCACAGAATTAAACTTGTTACGCAAAGAAGGAATCATTTCAGTTGCTCGTCGCTACACTACTTCCAATTAGAAAATATCCTTGCTTAAGTGTGTGTGTGTGGGGGGGGGGGGCATAACTGCGCTGCATATTTGAGGTGTGATCTAACTAGATTCATATATAGTGGTAATATATTCGTGTTTTTGTACGTAAAGTTTCCGTTAATAGAACCTAACTTCCTATTTGTTTTCTTGGCAGCTTCATTACAATGCTGGGAGAATTTGAAATTGTTGGATACAGTGAACCCCAGTATCCCTCACAGGAGGGGTTTCCTTTATCTTGTGGTCCATCAGTTCATAATCGAATTCTTCGTTGATTTTTCCTACTTGTAACAGCCGAGATTTATTGACGTTAAATGGCATTTGCCATTTTCTAGACCATTCAGTGATTTTATCTAGATCCTCTTGTAATCTTAACCTATCTTCTTCAGCTAATATGGCATTGCCGATCTTTGCTTCATCAGAAAATTTGAACAATAAGTTATTCAGCCCTACGTCAATATCGTTAAAACAAATGATGAAAAGTATAAGCCTTAAGTACGCATCCCTGGGGGACCCCACAAGTAACGGGTGACCACGGTGATGATTCACCATTCATTACGTTCTCTGACTCCCATCACGCAACCAGCCTTTTATCCAATTTCCTATTCAACCATAATCCTCAAGGCCCGGACTTTGTGCATCAGTTTAACGTGGGGGACTTTTTCGAAATGTTTTTTGGAAGTCCAGAAAGTTAATAGCTTTTTTTTCTTTCTTTCTTTCTTGCCGTGGGTATAAATAATATAACATGATAAAATTCATGGAAGGTTATAAGGCATGATCTGCGCCTTCTAAAACCATGCTGTGTATTATTGATCAGACTGTGTTGTCCGAGGTGGCTACGATTATACGAATAATTGATGTGAGGTTAATAGGACGGTAATTGCCAGGTAACTCGCGGCTTCACTTATTGCATATAGGAGTGGTGTCTGTCAGTCTCCAGTCCTGCGGGGCTATTCCATCCTGGGGAGATTTATGGAAAATATAGGTTAACAGTGTGGCAATTTCGTGTTTGAGGTTTTTAATTACTCGTGGATAAAACGAACAGGACCTTGACTTTTATGAGTCTTCAACTCATTTATCTGTGTTGGTACCTCTAACTGTGACGGTAAATTCTGGTATCGTGTAAGTGCTATTCATCTTTTCCTCAGAATTAGTGTAGCTGCTTTCTAGTGTAAAGACAACTGCAAAAACTTGTTTACGGTTGTTGCTATGCTTTTATCATCCACAAGGGGTTCCTCATCCTCATTTACTAATGGTCTTATCCCATTCCTGAGTCGTTTCTTATTATTGATATATCCATAAAATCTTTTAGGATCTCTAGTGCTATCTCTTGCAATATTCACTTCGTATTCTTTGTTGGCGTTTCTGATAAGGATTTTCATGCTTCTCCAAATTGTGTTGTGTTACGTTGTGTTACAATACTTGGGTCACTCTCTGATTTCTTAAGCTTGGAGAGTTTATTTCTGCGTTTTATAGCTTTTGCAATACTTGGCAAGCACTATTCAAGCTTGTTGTCGGTTTTATTGTTTTTCTTGTGCATGGTAATGAATGTATCTTGTTGGTGCATAAATTGATGCTTAGAACTGGCCCATATTTCCTCTGGGCATGAAACAAAAGGATGAGACTCTTTAATGCGTCGCGCAACTCATTAAAATCTGCACTTTTAAAGTTAAGAATAATAATACTGACTTTACGAGAGTCGGTTTTGATATTTACGTCAATCCTAACCAGGTTTTGGTCACAAGGGCCTAGATATTCTCTAAAATGAATATTACTTGCTTAGAACTCCTGGGATGGATTAACTAAATCAAGTATACAAGCTTACTTTGTCGGCTTGGTGACGATAAGTCTAGCAGATTCACTTTACGTGAGATAGTTGCCAGCTGATTTCTAGATCAAAAATCCCAAGAATGATCGAATCTTTATCCTGTATTGCTCTTTTTATATTCTCTTACACCACAGTGTCAATATCTTTTGGCTGATTAGGGCTTCCACACATAATGTTTATCTAAAATTTGGAAAGTTCTGTGCTAGTATGAATGCACAAGTGTTCATCTGCAGCAGATGTTGTAGCCCGAATTTCGATGGGGCTAAAGTAAAAATTTACAAACAGTGCAGTTTCGCCTCCTCAACCGTCTCAGTCCCTTGCAAATAATTTACAGTCTGGTAGATTGTACTCGCTAATCGGATCGTTGTGTTTCGTGTTCAGATATGATTCTGTTAAACCAATGATACCAACATGTTCACTGTTTAACAAACAATGTAATTCAGGCAATTCAGCTATTGTGTTTCGGTTGGATATGATATTCACTTAAAGTGCTTTTAATTTCTTTGAGTGATTTCTGTCCCAGAGTGGTGGCATGATGTGATGACCGACCATTCTTAGAGGTGTGACGAGCCTCCATGACCCGCCTCCCTGTCAACTTTACCTGTTGGGGTGTGGAAGGAATACGATGTGACCTCCCTCACGTGACATGTTATGTGACCTGACCTGACCTTAACCGCCCATTTGATGTGGTCAACACACCGACCTCTACCAGGCCTCAACATATCTTTTTTTCTCCTGCAGTTGCAAGTCAATTTGACCTTTGATTCGCACGGCTAAGAGTTCTGTTGCTTTACCGTTTAGATGTATGTCGTTAACGTTGGCATCCGTGTACAGGCGTTCCAATTTTTCATTCACACCCAGCGCTCTACTTAGGGCATAGTTGCCTACATTATGTCATGGGGTAGAGCCAACTATTGCAATGTTATCCGATCTATCTTTCAGGCTGCAAATCAGCTCGATGTATTCTTTTATGATAACTTCTGGATTTGAATTCATATGGTGAACTTCTTTGCTCCCAGCATTCACCACTGAACATGACTTTTTAGTTGGAACTTTAATATACTTAACCCATTGCTTATTGTGAGAAATTCTAGCACCAGGGCAGACATGGAGTTTTCTTAGCTTTAGAATTACTCGCCATGTGTTTACCCAGATTTCAGACCAGCTAATCTCCTATAATCAAAGAAGAGTTGTCTTCGGTCTTTCCTTGCAAGTTGCTGAGTATTGTTAGATCGGTTGCTCGTTATTAGAGCAAACGAGGATGGGAGGAAGGAGGAGGGGAACGGCTGGATTGGTGGTTAAGGTGTTACGAAAACCTACAGGAGGTCATGGAATTACGGCGAGGGGAGGGCATTAGTGGAGGCACAGGACTGGGAGTTTGAGTGAGGATGAGAAGATTTCAGGTGGGAGTAAGAGGTGGTATCAGGAAAGGGGGGCTGAGAGGTATGGTGAACATCATGAGGTGTAGGAGGGGCTGTGGGGACATAGACTGTAGAGGGGTGGTACCAGCAGGGGAGGGTTGGAGCAGGTAGTGGGCACTGAACGGGTGTCAGTTTTCAATTTTCAACAATTCACTCCTTGATAGAGTAATCGGGATCTTAGTGCTGTCACTAGGTACCCCTGTGAACGGGTGTCGAAGAGGAGGTTGTGTGGGGAGGGTGCGAGCGAGGGAGGATTGGACCAGGATGGCTGGGAGAAGTAGGCACTTAGGGTGAGGTATCTTCAAACGCTGCATCTCGTCCCTGAATATTAACACTTCTTCCGTTAAGACTTTGAGAGCTGTTATAATTTCAGTTACATCACTTTTTAAAACTTTTCTTCCAGATTATCATAAAATCTTTAATAATATCTTGACAACATGATGTAACTGGGTTGTCATTTGCTGGTGCCACTGTAATAAAAAATTACACGTCCAAACTGGAGGGTTAATAAATGAAAATCAAAGTGAAGGAACACTGAACGTAGGAGCACTACTTATCGATGGTAATGCACTGTGATCTTGGTGGCTGGTTAGCTGGGCGATGACCTGACTTGACCTGACAACTAGGCACAGAGCGACACGCCTTACCAGTACGAGCTCCAGAGAGGTTGTCAAGACATGCCCCAATTACAATATGACTGTAAAGAGGTCATTAGGACATAAGTCTCCAGATACAGTTTGACTGTAGATAGGCCGTAAGGACATAAGATTGTAGAGAGATCAACAGGATATGTCCCACATACAGTGTGAGTGAAGCTAGTTCACCAGAAAATAAGATCGTACATACAGCATGACAGTAGAAAGGTCTTCAGGACACGTCCCACATACAACGTAACTGTCGAGAGGTCATAAGACAACGCATACAGTGTGACTCTAGAGAGGCCAAAGGACATAAAACCCTACATACAGTGTGACTGCAGAGAGATCATAAGGATATAAGACCCTACATACGTTGTGACTATAAAAAGGTCCTCAGGACATGTCCCACATGCAGTGTGATTGTAGAGAGGTCAGCATGGCATGTCCCATATACAGTGTAACTGAAGAGAGTTCATGAAGACATAAGACCCCACGTAGAGTGCGACTCTAAAGAGGTCATAAGGCCATAAGATCCCACGTGCAGTGACTTTTGAGAGATCTTAAGTACATGTCCTACAAACGTTGTGACACAACAGCGTATCCCCATGTACTCTGTGATTGTAGAGAGGTCATCATGCTATGAGACCTCACATACAATGCGAGTACAGAGAGTCGTCATGTTGTCAACCCGCCATATGAACAGCGACTTTAGCGAAGTCACTATGCAGACAGAGGGGAGGCTATCATACTGTGAACGCCACACCCAGTGTGACTGTGGAGAAGTCATTGCAGAGGAGATTTTTCGAAGCTAAACGCATTATAGATAGGTTATCACTGTGTGAACTCCGATACGTAATGATGCTGTAAAGACATCACTCTGATGTGAACTTTTCATATGATCTGACTGCGTATAGGTTTATCGGTAATGATGAACAAATGAAATGCGACAGTACGTAAGACAGTATGATATAAAAAAAATCAATTTAAAATGTGACTGGATTATTGTTGTTTTAAGGAAACCTCGTTTTGATGATTCCACTTTAGAGAGGGCTTTAGGGATTGAATCTCAAACAAACACATACATATAGTTTTCTTTTTTCCTACTTGCTTTCCATTTCCCGTGTCAGCAAGGCAGCGCATGAACAAACGAAGAAAGGCCCCATTCGCTCACATCCATTCTGTAACTGTCATATGTAATGCACCGAGACCACAGTCGCCAGTCCACAACCAGGCCATTTAGACCTTTCGTGGTTTACCCTAGCTGTTTCATATGGTCTGGAAAGGATATTGAAAGCACATCGACCCATGTGTACCATATTGGTCGAATTCACTTTATCCCGCGCACGCCTTCCAGCCTCATGCATGTTCAGACCCCAAGCACTTAAAATCATATCACTCCATCCTTCTATCTTCAATTTGGTCTCCCCCTTTTTCTTTTTCCCTCCACTTCTGGCACAAATATCCTCTTTGTCAACTTTTCCTCATTCATTCTCTCCATAAGTCCAAACCATTTTAACACACCCTCTTGTGCTCTCTCAACCAAACTCTTTTTATTCAAACACAATTCTCTTACCCTTCCATTACCAATTCCATCAAACCACCTCATAACATATTCTCCCTAAACATTTAATTTTCAAGATATCCACTCTCCTCCGTATAGTTTTATATACAGCCCATGCCTGATATCCATACAATATTTCTGGGACTACTATTCATTCAAATATACTCATTTTTGCCCTCCCAGATAACGTTTCCTCTTTCCACACATTCTTCAGCGCTGCCAGAACCTTTGCCCCTCTCACTCACCTCATAAATCACTTCGCTTATATGGTTTCATTCGCTGCCATATCCCAGGTATCTAAACACTTCCTACAATTTTCCTCAATTCGGATTAACACCCGAACCAACCTGTTCCTCAACTCTGCTAAACCTAATAACCTTGCATTTATTCACATTTACACTCAACCTTTTCCTTTCACACAATCTCCCAAACTCAGTCACCAACTTCTGCAGTTCCGCCACCAGAGCTATATCATCAGTATATTCGCCTCTATATCCAAGACTCGCATTTACCTCACGCACCATCCCATCCCTAAACAAACTGAGCACCCATGGTGATATAACACACCCCTGCCGTAGAGCACTCTTCATTTAGAACCATTCGCTGTCTTTTACTTGTACACAAGCTTTACGTACATCCTTAATAAAAACTTTTCACTGCTTCTAGCAGTTTTCCTCCCATCTCGTATATTCTTAGTATATTGCACAAGACATCTCTTTCAATTCAAACATATGCCTTTTCCAGATCCATAAATGCCACATACACATCCAACTGTTTTTCTAAATATTTCTTACATACATTCTTTCAAGCAAACAGCTGATCCACACATCCTTCCACTTCTGAAACTACATTACTCCTCCTCTGTTTTATGGTCTGTGCATGCCTTTACCCTCTCAATCATTACCCTCACGTACAACTTACCAGGTATACTCAACAAACTTACTCCTGTGTAGTTTGAACACTCACCTTTATCCCCCTTCTCTTTGTATAGTGGCACTATAAATGCATTCCGCTAATCCTATGATTCATACACATTGAAAATCCCAACCAGCCAATCGACAACAGTCACTTCCACTCCCTTTCTTAATAAGTTCAACTGCCGCACCATCCACACCAGCTCTATCATACGCTTTCTCCAGGTCCGTTAATACCGCATACAAATCCCTGTCTTTCTTCAAATACTTCTCGCATATTTCCTTCAAAACAAGTGCTTGTTCCACACAGCATCTCATATACGACTTGCCAAGTACGCTAAACAAATGCATGCCTCCGAAATTCGAACAGTCACGTTTATCCCCTTTACCTATAAGTAATGGCACAATGCAGACATTGTGCTAGTTCCCATGCACCTCACCTTGGGCCATACATACGCTGGAAATCCTGAATAGCTGACTAACGAATCAATAATACTGCCACCTTCTTTCTTGAAAATTCAACCGCAATCACATCCACTCTAGCTACTTTGCTACACTTCGTCTTATGCAAGGCTTTCACCACCTCCATTCTTTTCATCAAACTAATAGCCATGACGCTTTCTGTCTTTCTCCTCATACCTCATTGTTCCGAACACCCTTCATCCGCCACCCTACTTTTATTCGAAGATTGTTCCGAACACCCTTCATCCGCCACCCTACTTTTATTCGAAGATATTCAGCAGTCTTTCAAAATTCTCACTCCATCTTTTCTGTGCCAGCAGACCTGCCACAGGGAACAGTGACGTGATGCTTACGTCGGCCTGGACGTTTGGCAGTCTTTTGCAAAGTGTGTAACAGCCTACATCCTATATGACCCCAGAAAACCTTCCTACTGACCTGTGTCACATCAGCCATCCGGCAGCATACTGGGCAGCTAGCTTGTGTTAGTGAGCAGTCTGTAAGTCCCCTTTTGGTTATCAATAATAAGGAAGCAGTGTGACGCATTTTAGCTAGCGTGTGTTATTAAACAAATTTCGCTTTAGACACATCATCACCTGATGCAATTGTTGTTTATTTGTTTTCAATACCAACATCACTGCGGGAAAGATTTATATACCGTAAACTTGATGACCAACATAAAAATGAGCGCAACGATATGAACTACGACAAACATGAAATTAGTCACACTAGAACACCAACTAGAAAATTAGTCCGAGTTTGGTCTGAAAATGAATGAATATCCAATAATTGCCGTAGCTAACAAACAGTATTGTTTAGATCAGCAAATGGCCATAATGAAGTTAAGCTGTACTCATCATGGAACTATTGAGCAACAGGATGGTGCCACAAGTCTACTGATATTTTTTTCTTTTAAAGTGTCATCGTATTATTTACATTTTTGCATATTTCAAATTCCACTCAAGAACACACACACACATACACACACGCACACACAAAAAAACACACTGGATAAAATAAAAGATGAAATTGTGAGTGTAAACAGCGCAGAGAATTTTACAAATGTACGATAGCAGAGAAAATTCAAGAGAGGAACAAAGTTCCACGAATGTAAAACTGCCCCCCCCCCCTTTCCCCCAAAAAAATGTAGATAATTATACACACACACACACACACACACACACATCCTGAGTGAGAGGGTCCAGTGAAGAACAGTGAAGATGGCTTCTGAATTAAGAGACCAGACCTACAATGACATGTTAAGGGCTAATCGGCCGTCCACTTACAGGTATAAGGATGAGATTTAGCCAAAAGGCAGGGCTGGCGCGTTGCAATCACCGCTCACCGCAGAAAAATATAGTTACAGATATGTGTTTTTTTTTTTTTATGTTGAAGGCTCCAGTCACGGACAAAAGTCCACATCAAGGCCGGGCCCTAATTGAAATATA
>JAYMFT010207974.1:0-25430 GCA_038088735.1 Panulirus argus | reverse complement strand
GATCATGTTAACCTAGAGGATGTCATCAGTATATCTCTCCGGTTCATATTAACCTAGAAGACGTAATCAGCATATTTACCCTGTTCATGTTAGCCTAGAGGAGGTCATCAATATATCTCCCCGGTTCATGTCAAACTAGACGAAGTCATCAATTTATCTCCCCAGTTCTTGTTAACTTAAAAGGACGTCATCAATATGTCTCCCCACGTCATGTTTACCTAGAGAACATCATCAACATATCTCCATGGTTCATGTTAACCTGGAGGACGTCATCAATATATCTCCCCAGTTTATGCTAATCTAGAGGACGTCATTATCATATCTTCTAAGGGCATTTTAATGTAGAGGACTTCAGCAGTATATCTCCCCGGTTCATGTTTACCGAGAAGACGGTATCAATATGTCTCTCCGGTTCATGTTAACCTTGAGAACGAAATCATTATATCTCTCCAGTTCATACTAACCCAGAAGACATCATCAATATATCTCCCCAGTCATAATAACCTGGAGGACGTCATCAGTATATATCCACGGTTCATGTTAAACCAGAAAACGTCATCAATATATCTCCCCTGTTCATGTTAACCTAGAGGACGTCGTCAATGTATCTCCCCGGTTCATGTTAAACTAGAGGACGTCATCAGTATATCTCCAATTCATGTTAAAATATATTATGTCATCAGCATATCTCTAAGGTTTATGTTAACCTAGAAGACGTCTTCAGTATATCTCTCCGGTTCATGATGAACTAGAAGTCTTCATCAATATATCTCCCCGGTTCATGTTAACCTAGAGGACGTCATCATTAAATCTCCCCGGTTCATGTTAACCTAGGAGACGTTATCAATATATCTCCCTGGGTCATGTCAACATAGAAGACATCGTTCATGATAACCTAGAGGACGTCATCAGTCTATTTCCCCGGGTCATGGTAACCTAAAAGACGTCATCAGTATATCTCTCCGGTTCATATTAACATAGAGGTCGTTATGAGCATATCTCCCTGGTTCATGTTAACCTAGATGATGTCATCAACATATTTCCCCGGTTCATATTAACCTGGACGACGTCATCAATATATCTCTGCGGTTCATGTTTATCTACAGGACGTCATCAATATATCTCCGCTGGTCATATTTACCTAAAGAACGACATCAGTATATCTCCCCAGTTCTTGTTATCCTAGAGGACGTTATCAGTATATCACTCCGGTTCATACTGACCTAGAACTCTTCATCAATACATCCCACCGGTTCATTTTAACAAAGAGGACGTCATCAGTAATTCATTTACCTAGAGGATGTTATGAGCATATCTCCTCGGTTCATGTTAACCTAGATGATGTATTCAGTGTATATCCCCGGTTCATGTTAACATAGAGGACTTCATCAATATATCTCCCCCGGATCATGTTTTTCTAGAGGAGGTCATCATTATATCTCGCCGGGTCATGTTTATCTAAAGGACGATATCAATATATCTCCCGAGTTCTTGTTAATCTAGAGGACGTCATCAGTAAATCTCTCCAGTTCATTTTAACCAGAGGACGTCATCAGTATATCTCTCTGGTTCAAGTTGACCTAGAAGTCTTCCTCAATATATCTCCCCTGTTCATGTTAACCTACAGGATTTCATCAGTAAATCTCACCGGCTCATGTTAACCAAGAAGACGTCATCAATATATCTCCCCGTTTCTTGTCAACATAGAAGACGTCGTCAGTACATCTCTCCGGTTCATGTAAACCTAGAGGACGTCATCAATATATATCCCCGGTTCATGTTAACCTATAGGAAGTTAATAGTAAATCTTCCCGGTTTATGTTAACCTAGAAGACATCATCATTATATCTCCCCGGGTCATGTTAATCTAGAGGACGTTATAAGTATATCTCCCCAGGTTAGGTTAACTTTCAGGACCTTATCAGTATATCTCCCCGTGCCATAACAACCATAAGGATGTCATTATTATATCTCTACGTTTCATGATAACCTAGCGGACGTCATCAATATATCTTCCAAGATCATGTTAACATAGAGGACGTCATCAGTATATCTCTCCGGTTCATTTTAACCTAGAGGACGTAATCAGCATATCTCCCCTGTTCATGTTAACCTAGAGGACGTCATCAATATATCTCTCCGGTTCATGTTAGCCTAGAATACGTCATGAATATATCTCCCCAGGTCATTTGAACGTAGAGGACTTCATCATGAATATATCTCCCCAGGTCATTTGAACGTAGAGGACTTCATCAATATATCCACCAGGGTCATGTTTACATAGAGGACGTCATCAGTATATCTCCCGGGTCATCTTCACCCGGAGGATGTCATCAGTATATCTTCCAGGGTCATGTTTACCTAGAGGACGCCATCAATATATCTCCCCGGTTCAAGTTAACCTAGAGGACGTCATCCATATATCTCCCCGCATATGTTTACCAACAAGATGTCATTAATATATCTCCCTGGTTCATGTTAACCTAGAGGACGTCATCAGTTTATCTCAGGTTCATATTATCCTAGAGGAGGACATCATTATATCTCCTGTTCATGTTAACCTAGAAGACGTCATCAATATATCTCCCATGTTCAGGTTAACCTGGACGATGTCATCAATATATCTCCCCGTGTCATGTTAACCTAGATATCGTCATCAGTATATCTCCCTGGGTCATATATACCTAGACGACGTATCAGTGTATCTCCCCAGGTCATGCTAACCTTGATAACGTCATCAGCATATCTTCCCTGGTTAGGTTAACTTAGAGGACGTCGTCAATATATCTCTCCTGTTCATGTTAACCTCGAGGACTTCAGCAATATATCTCCCCGGGTCATGTTTACGTAGAGGACGTCATCAATATATATTTCCGGTTCATGTTAACCTAAGGCAAGTAATCAATGTATATTCCGCGTTCATGTTAACTTATAGGACGTCATCAGTATATCTCCATGGTTCAGGTTAACCTAAAGGACGTAATAACTATTTCTACTCGGTTCATGTAAACGTAGTGGACGGCATTCATAAATCTCCCCTGTTCACATGAACCTAGAGGACGTCATCGATATATGTACCTAGTTCATAATAACCTATATGATGTCATCAGTATATCACCCCTGGTCATGTTTTCCTAGAGGACGTCATCAGTATATCTCCCCGGTTCACATTAACCCACAGGACGTCATCATTATCTCTTACTGGCTCATGTTAACCTAGAGGACGTCATCAGCATATATCTCCGGTTCAAGTTAAGATAGAGAATGTCATCAGTATATCTCTCTGGTTCATGTTGACCTAGAAGTCTTCGTCAGTATATCTCCCCGGTTAATGTTAACCTAGAGAACGTCATCAGCAAATCCCTCCGGTTATATTAACATAGGAGACATCATCAATATATCTCCCCGGGTCATGTCAATACATAAGACGTCATGAATATATCTCTCCGGTTCATGTTAACCTAGACGATGTCATCAATATATCTCCCCGGTTCATATTAATCCATATTAAGTTATCAGTAAATCTTCCCGGTTTATGTTAACTTAGAAGACGTCATCATTATATCTCCCCGGGTCATGTTAACCTAGAGAACGTCATCAGTATATCTCCCCAGTTTATGTTAACCTTGAGGACGTTATCAGTATATCTCCCCGTGTCATAACAACCTTAAGGACGTCATCAGTATATCTCTCCGTTTCATGATAAGCAAGTGGATGTCATCAATATATCTTCCAAGATCATGTCAACCTAGAGGACGTCATCAATATATCTCACCGGTTCATGACAAACTAGAGGATGCCATCAATATATCTCCCCAGTTTTTGTTAACCTAAAGGACGTCATCAATATATCTCTCCGCGTCATGTTTACCTAGAGGACGTCATCAATATATCTCCATAGTTCATGTTAACCTAAAGGACGTCATCACTATATCTCCCCAGTTTATACTAACCTAGAGGACGTCGTCAGTATATCTTTTAAAGGCATGTTTGCCTAGAGGACTTCAGTAGTATATTTCCCCGGTTCATGTTTTCCTAGAGGCCGTGATCAATTTATCTCCCCGGTTCATGTAAACCTAGAGAACGTAATCAGTATATCTCCCCACTTCATACTAATCCAGAATATATCTCCTCAGTCATAATACCTAGAGGACGTCATCAGTATATATCCCCGGTTCATGTTAAATTAGGGAACGTCATCAGTGTATCTCCCAGATTCATGTTAACCTAGAGGACGTCGTCAGTGTATCTCCCCGGTTCATGTTAAACTAGAGGACGTCATCAGTATATCTCCAGTTCATGTTAACCTATAGGACGGAATCAGTATATCTCTCCAGTTCATGTTTACTAGAAATCTTCATCAATATATCTCCCCGGTTCATGTTAATCAAGTGCACTTCATCATTAAATATCCTCGGTTCATATTAACCTAGGAGACGTCATCAATGTATCTCCCTGGGTCATGTCAACATAGAGGACGTCGTCAGTATATCTCTCCCGTTCATGTTAACCTAGAGGACGTCATCAAAATATCTTCCAAGGTCATGTTTACCTAGAGGACGTTATCAGTTTATCTCCCCGGGTCATGATAACCTAGATGACGTCATCAATATATCTCTCCGGTTTATAGTCACCTAGAGAACGTTATGAGAATATTTCCTTGGTTCATGTTAACCTAGATTATGCCGTCAATGTATATCCCCATGTTCACGTTAACATAGAGTACCTCATCAATATATCTCCCCCGGTTCATGTTTATCTACATCACGTCATCATTATATCACCCCCGGTCATATTTTCCCTAGAGGACGTCATCAGTATATCTCCCCGGTTCACATCAACCCAGAGGACGTCATCAGTCTATCTTTCCGGGTCTTGATAACCTAGAACACGTAATCAGCGTATCTTTCCAGTTCATATTAACCTAAAGAACGTTATAGGCAAATCTTCCCGGTTCATGTTAACTTAGATGATGTCATCAATATACTTCCCCGGTTCATGTTAACATAGAGGACTTCGTTAATATATCTCCCCCGGTTCATGTTATCTAAAGGACGTCATCATTATATCTCCCCCCGGTCATATTTATCTAAAGGACGATTTCAAGATATCTCCTCAGTTCTTGTTAACTTAGAGGACGTCATCAGTATATCTCTCCAGTTCATGTTAACCTAGAGGACGTCATCAGTATATCTCTCCGGTTCATGTTAATCTATTTGACGTCATCAATATAGCTCCGTGGCTCATGTTAACCTAAAGGACGTCATCAGTATATCCCTTTGGTTCATGTTAGAATAGAGGATGTCATCAGTTATCTCCCCGGGTCATGTTAACCCATAGGAAGTTATCAGTAAATCTTCCGGGCTTATGTTAATCTAAAAGACTTCATCATTATATCTCCCGGGTCATTTTAACCTAGAGGAAGTCATCAGTCATCTGGTCTTGTTAACCCTGAGGACGTTATCAGTGTATCTCCCCGTGCCATAGAAACTTTAAGGACGTCATCAGTATATCTCTCCCTTTTATGATAACCTAGTGGACGTCATCAATATATCTTCTAAGGTCAAGTTAACCTAAAGGACATCATCAGTATATCTCTCCGGTTCATAATAACCTAGAGGACGGAATCAGCATATTTCCCCTGTTCATGTTAACATAGAGGACGTCATCAATATATCTCCCCGGTTCATGTCAAACTACAGGATATCATCAATATATCTTCCCCAGTTCTTGTTAACCTAGAACCCGTCATCAGTATATCTCCCCGTGTCATATTTACCTACAGGACGCCATCAATATATCTCCCCTGTTCCTGATAACCTAGAGGACGTCATCAATATATCTCCCCGGTTTATACCAACTAGAGGACCTCATCATTATATATCCTAAGGTCATTTTAACCTAGAGGCTTCAGCAGTATATTTCCCTGGGTCATGTTTACCTAGAGGAAGTGATTAATATTTCTCCCTGGTTCATGTTAACCTAAAAACGTAATCATTATATCTCCTTAGTTCATACTAACCTACAGGACATCATCAATATATTTCTCCAGTCATATTAACTTAGAGGACGTCATCAGTATACATTTCCAGTTATTGTTAACCTAGAGGACGTCATCAATATATCTCCCGGTTCATATTAACCTAGAGGACGTAGTCAATGTATCTCCCCGGTTCATATCAAACTAGAGGCCTTCTTCAGTATATCTCCAGTTCATGTTAACCTATAAGACGTCATCAGTATATCTCTCCGGTTCATGTTGACCTAGAAGTCTTCATCAATATATCTTCCAAGTCTCTGTTAACCTTGAGGACGTAATCAGTAAATCTCCCCTTTCATGTTAACCTTGGAGACGTCATTGATATATCTCCCCGGGTCATGTCAACATAGAGGACGTCGTCAGTATATCTTTCCGGTTCATGTTAACCTAGGGGACGTCATCAAAATATATTCCAAGGTCATGTTTACCTACAGGACATCATCAGTCTATCTCCCCGGGTTATGATAACCTAAAAGACGTCATCAGTATATCTCCCCATTTCATATTAACCTAGAGGACGTTATGAGCATATCTCTCCGGTTCAAACTAGCCTAGTGGATCTTGTGAGCATATCTCCCCGGTTCATGTCAACCTATATGATGTCATTAATGTATCTCCCCGGTTCATGTTAACAAAGAAGACTTCATCAATATATCTCCCAAGGTTCATGTTTATCTAGAGGACGTCATCATTAAATCTGCCCGGGGCATGTTTACCTAAAGGAGGACATCAGTATATCTCCTCAGTTCTTGTTTCCCTAGAGGTCGTCATCAGTATATCTCTCCAGTTCATATCAACCTGGAGGACGTAATCAGCATATTTCCCCTGTTCTTGTTAACCTAGAGTACGTCATCAATATATCTCCCCGGCTCATGTCAAACTAGAGGAAGTCATCAATACATCTCCCCAGTTCTCGTTAACCTAGAGGACGTTCTCAACATATCTCCCCGTGTCATGTTTACCTAGAAGACGTCATCAATATATCCCCCTGGTTCATGTTAACCTAGAGGACGTCATCAATATATCTCCCTAGTTTATACTAATCTAGAGGACGTCATCATTATATCTCCTAAGGTCATTTTCACCTAGAGGACTTCAGCAGTATATCTCCCCAGGGCCATGTTCACCTGGAGGACGTGATCAGTATATCTCCCCGGTTCAAGTTAACCTAGAGAACGTAATCAGTATATCTAGCCAGTTCATACTAACCTAGAGGACATCATCAATATTTCTCCCCAGTCATAATAACCTAGAGGACGTCACCAGTATATATCCCCGGTTAATTTTAACCTAGAAGTAGTCATCAGTAAATCTCCCCAGTTCATGTTAATCTAGGAGACGTCATCACTATATCTCCTTGAGTCATGTCAACATAGACGACGTCGTCAGTATATCTCTCCGGTTCATGTTAACCCAGAGGACGTCATCAAAACATCTTCCAAGGTCACTTTTACCTAGAGAACGTTATCATTCTGTCTCCCCGGGTCATGATAACCTAGAAAACGTCATCAGTATATCTATCCAGTTCATATTAACCTAGAGGACTTTATGAGCATATCTCACCGGTTCATGTTAATCTAGATGATATCATCAGTGTATCTCCCCAGTTCATGTTAACATATAGGACGTCATCAATATATATCCCCGGCTCATGTTGATCTAGAGAACGTCGTCAATATATCTCCCCGGGTCATGTATACCTAAAGGTCGACATCAATATATCTCCCCAGTTTTTGTTAACCTAGAGGTAGTCATCAGTATATCTCTCCGGTTCATGTTAACCTATAGGACGTCATCAGTATAACTTTCCGGTTCATGTTAACTTACATAACGTCATCAATATATCTCCGCGGTTCTTTTTAACCTAAAGGAAGTCATATATATATATCCCTCTGGTTCATGTTAACCTAGAAGAGGTCATCTATATATCTTCCCGGTTCATGTTAACCCATAAGACGTTACTAGTCAATCTTCCCGGTTTATGTTAACCTAGAAGACGTCATCGTTATATCTCCCCGGTCATGTTAACCTAGAGGACGTCATCAGTATGTCTCTCCGGGTCATGTTAACCTTAAGGACGTTATCAGTATATCTCCCCGTGTCATAACAATCTTCAGGACGTCATCAGGATATATATCTCCGTTTCATGATAAGCTAATGGACGTCATCAATATATCTTCCAAGACCATGTTAACCTGGAGGACGTCATCAGGATGTCTCTAAGGTTCATATTAACCTAGAGGACGTAATCAGCATATTTCCCCTGCTCGTATTAGCATAGAGTACGTCCTCAATATATCTCCCCGGTTCATGTCAAACTAGAGGACGTCATCAATATATGTCCCCAGTTCTTGTTAACCTAGAGGGCGTCATCAATATATCTCCCCGCGTCATGCTTATCTAGAGGACGTCATCAATATATCTCCCCATTTCATGTTAACCTAAAGGACGTCATCAATATATCTCCTCAGTTTATACTAATCTAGAAGACATCATCAATATACCTCCCAGTCATAATAACTTAGAGGACGTCATCAGTATATATCCATGGTTCATGTTAACCTAGAGAAAGTCATCAGTATGTCTCCCCAGGTCATGTTAACTTAGAGGACGTCGTCAATGTATCTCCCCGGTTTATGTTAAACTAGAGGACGTCATCAGTATATCTCCAGTTCTTGTTAACTTATAGAACGTCATCAGTATATCTCGCCGGTTCATGTTTACCTAGAAGTCTTCATCAATA
This sequence comes from Panulirus argus, assembly GCA_038088735.1. Classification (NCBI taxonomy): domain Eukaryota; kingdom Metazoa; phylum Arthropoda; class Malacostraca; order Decapoda; family Palinuridae; genus Panulirus; species Panulirus argus. The sequence goes on along the minus strand of JAYMFT010207974.1, from coordinate 16,647 downwards.
TATTCCCCCGGTTCATGTTAATCTAAAGGACGTCATCAGTAAATCTCCCCAGTTCATGTTAACCTATGAGACGTCATCAATATATCTCCCTGGGTCATGTCAACATAGAGGATGTCGTCAGTATATCTCTCCGGTTCATGTTAACCTAGAGGACGTCAACAAAATATCTTCCAAGGTCATGTTTACCTAGAGGACGTCATCAGACTATCTCCCCTGGTAATGGTAACGTAGAAGACGTCATCAGTATATCTCTCAGGTTCATATTAACCTAGAGGACGTTATGAGCATATCTCCTCGGTTAATGTTAACCTAGATGATGTCATCAATGTATATCCCAGGTTCATGTTAACATAGAGGACTTCATCAATATATCTCCCCCGGTTCATGTTTATCTAGAGGACGTTATCATTTTATCTCCCTGGGTCATGTTTACCTAAAGGACGATATCAATATATCTCCCCAGTTCATGTTAACCTAGAGGACGTCATCAGTATATCTCTCCGGTTCATGTCAACATAGAGGACGTCGTCAGTATATCTCTCCGGTTCATGTTAATCTAGAGGACGTCAGCAGTATATCTCTCTGGTTCATGTTGACCTACAAGTCTTCATCAGCATATCTACCCTGTTCATGTTAGCCTAGAAGACGTCATCAGTAAATATCTCCGGTTCATGGTAACCTAGGAGACATCATCAATATATCTCCCCGTGTCTTGTCAACATAGAGGAAGTCGTCAGTAAATCTCTCCGGTCATGTTAACCTAGAGGACGTCATCAATATATCCCTCTGGTTCATGTTAACCTAGTGGACGTCATCAGTATATCTCCCCGGTTCATGTTAATCCATAGGAAGTTAATAGTAAATCTTCCCGGTTTATGTTAACCTAGAAGACGTCATCATTATATCTCCCCGGGTCATGTTAACTTTGAGGACGTTATTAGCATATCTCTCCGTGTCATAACAACCTTAAGGACTTCATCAGTATATCTCTCTTTTTCATGATGACCTAGCGGACGTCATCAGTATATATTCCAAGATCATGTTAACCTAGAGGATGTCATCAGTATATCTCTCCGGTTCATATTAACCTAGAAGACGTAATCAGCATATTTCCCCTATTCATATTAACCTAGAGGACGTCATCAATATATCTCCCCTTTTCATGTGAAACTAGTGGACGTCTTCAATATATCTCCCCAGTTCTTGTTGACCTAGAGGACGTCATCAATATAACTCCCAATGTCATGTATACCTAGAGGACGTCATCTATATGTCTCCCCGCTTCATGTTAACCTAGAGGACGTCATCAGTATATCTCTCCGGTTCATGTTGATCTAGAAGTCTTCCTCAATATATCTCCCCTGTTCATATAAACCTTGAGGACGTCATTAGTAGATCTCCAAGGTTCATGTTAACCTAGGAAACTTCATGTCAACATAGAGGACGTCGTCAGTATATCTCTCCGGTTCATGTTAACCTAGAGGACGTAATCAAAATATCTTCCAAGGTCATGTTTACCTAGAGGACGTCATCAGTCTATCTCCCAGGTCATGATAACCTAGAAGATGTCATCAGTAAATCTCTCCGGTTCATGTTAACCTACATGACGTCATCAATATATCTCCATGGTTCATGTTGACCTAGAGACATCATCAATTTATCTCTCTTGTTCATGGTAACGTAGAGGATGTCATCAATGTATCTCCCCGGGTCATTTTAACCAATAGGAAGTTATCAGTAAAATCTTCCCGGTTTATGTTAACCTAGAAGACATCATCATTATATCTCCCGGGTCATGTTAACCTAGAGGAAGTCATCAGTATATTTCCCCGGTTCATGTTAACCTTGAGGACGTTATCAGTGTATCTCCCCGTGTCATAACAACCTTAAGGATGTCTTCAGTATATCTCACCGTTTCATCATAACCTATTGGACGTCATCAATATATCTTCTAAGGTCATGTTAACCTAGAGGACGTCATCAGTATATCTCTTCGGTTCATAATAACCTAGAGGACGTAATCAGTATATTTCCCCTGTTCATGTTAACCAAGAGGAAGTCATCAATATATCTCCCCGGTTCATGTCAAACTAGAGGATGTCATCAATAAATATCCCAGTTCTTGTTAACCTAGAGGACGTCATCAATATATATCTCCGTGTCATGTTTACCTAGAGGAAGTCGTCAATATATCTCCCCGGTTCATGTTAACCTAGTGGACGTCATCAATATATGTCCCCGGGTCATGTTTACCTTAAGGACGACATCAATATATCTCCCCAGTTCTTGTTAACCTAGAGGACGTCATCATTATATCTTTCCGGTTCATGTTGACCTAGAAGTCTTCATTAATATATCTCCCAGATTCATGTTAACCTAGAGTACGTTATCACTAAATCTCCCCGGTTCATGTTAACCTAGGAAACATCATCAGTATATCTCCCCGGGTCATGTCAACCTTTAAGGAGTCGTCAGTATATCTCTCCGATTCATATTAACCTAGAGGACGTCATCAAAATATCTTCCAAGGTCATGTTTACCTAGAAGACATCATCAGTCTATCTCCACTGGTTATGATAACCTAGAAGACGCCATCAGCATATATCTCCACTTCATGTTAACCTAGAGGACGTTATGAGCATATCTCCACGGTTAATGCTGACCTAGATTATGTCATCAGTGTACCTCCACGGTTCATTTTAACATAGAGGACGTCATCAATATATCTCCCCGGTTCGTGTTTATCTAGAAAACGTCATCAATATATCTCCCCGGGTCATGTTTACCTAAAGGAAGACATCACTATATCTCCCCAGTTCTTGTTAACCTAGAGGACGTCATCAGTATATCTCTCGGGTTAATGTTAACTTAGAAGTCTTCATCAATATATCTCCCAGGTTCATGTTAACCTAGAGGACGTTATCACTAAATCTCCCCGGTTCATTCTGACGTAGGAGACGTCTTCAATATATCTCCACGGGGCATGTCAACATTGAGGAGTCGTCAGTATATCTCTCCGGTTCATGGTAACCTAGAGGATGTCATCAAAATATCTTCGAAGGCATGTTGACCTAGAGGACGTCATCAGTCTATCTCCACGGGTCATATTAACCTAGAAGACGTCATCAGTATATCTCCCCGGTTCATGTTAACCTAGATGATGTCATCATTGTATCTCCCTGGTTCATGTTAACAAAGAGGACTTCATCAATATACCTCCCCCGGTTCATGTTTGTCTAGAAGACGTCATCATTAAATCTCCCCGGGTCATGTTTACCTGAAGAACGAATCGGTACATCTCCCTAGTTCTTGTTAATCTGGAGGTCGTCATCAGTATATCTCTCCGGTTCATGTTAACCTAGAGGACGTCATCAGTATATTTCTCCGGTTCATGTTAACCTACATGACGTCACTAATATACCTCCGCGGTTCTTGTTAACCAAGAGGAAGTCATCAATATATCCCTCTGGTTCATGCTAACCTAGAAGAGGTCATCAATATATCTACCCGGTTCATGTTAACCCATAGGAAGCTATCAGTAAATCTTCCCTGTTTATGTTAATCTAGAAGACGTCATAATCATATCTCCCTGTGTCATGTTAACCTAGAGGACATCATCATTATATCTCCCCGGGTCATGTTAACCTTGAGGACGTTATCAGTATATCTCCCCGTGTTATAACAACCTTAAGAACGTCATCAGTATTTCTCTCCGTTTCATGATAACCTAGTGGACGTCATCAATATATATCAAGTTCATGTTAATTTAGACTACGTCATCAGTATAACTCTCAGGTTCATGTTAACCTAGAGGACGTAATCAGTATATTTCCCCTGTTTATGATAACTTAGAGGATGTCATCAATATATCTCCCCGGTTCATGTCAATTTAGTGGACGTCATCAATGTATCTCCCCAGTTCTTGTTAACCTAGAGGACGTCATCAATATATCTCCCCGTGTCATGTTTACCTAGAGGTCGTCATCAATATATCTTCCCGGTTCATGTTAACCTAGAGGGCGTCATCATTATATCTCTTAAGGTCATTTCACCCTAGAGGACTTCAGCAGTATATCTCCCCTGGTCATGTTTATCTAGAGGTCGTGATCAATACATCTCCCCGGTTCATGTTAACCTAGAGAACGTAATCAATATATCTGCCCAGTTCATACTAACCTAGAGGACATTATCAACATATCTCCCCGGTCATAATAACCTAGAGGACGTCATTAGTATATAACCCCCGTTCAGGTTAACATAGAGGACGTCATCAATCTATCTCCCCGGTTCATGTTAACCTAGAGGACGTCGTCATTGTATCTCCCCGGTTTATGATAAACTAAAGGACGTCATTAGTATATCTCCAGTTTATGTTTACCTATAGGACGTCATCAGTATATCTCTCCGGTTCATGCTAACCTAGAGGACGTCATCAGTATATCTCTTCGGTTCCTGTTGACCTAGAAGTCTTCATTAATATATCTCCCCTGTTCATGTTAACCTAGAGGACGTCATCAGTAAATCTCCCCGGTTCATGTTAACCTAGTAGACGTCATCAATATTTTTCCCATGGTCATGTTTACTTAGATGTCATCACTATATCTCTCCGGCTCATATTAACCTAAAGGACGTCATCAATATATCTCCCTGGTTCATGATAACTTAGAGTACGTCTTTAGTATATCATCCCGGGTCATGTCAACTTAGAAGACGTCATCAGTATATCCACTGGTTCATGTTATCTTAGAGGACATCATTAGTATATCTCCCCGGTATATGTTAAACTAGAGGACGTCATCAACATATCTCTCCGGTTCATGTTAATCCACGGGACGTCATCAGTATATCCTCCAGGGTTATGTTTACCTTGAGGACGTCATCAATGTATCTCCGCGATTCATGTTAACCTAGAGGACGTCATGAATATATCTCCTTGATTCATTTTAAACTAGAGGACGTCATCAATATATCCACCAGGGTCATGTTTACATAGAGGATGTCATCAGTATAGCTCTCGGGTCATCTTATACTAGAGGATGTCATCAGTATATCTCCCGGGGTCATGTTTACCTAAAGAATGCCATCAATATATACCCACGATTCATGTTAACCTAGAGGACGCCATCAATATATTTCCCCGGGTCATGTTTACCAAGAGAATGTCATCAGTATATCTCTCCGGTTCATGTTAACCTAGAGGACGTCATCAATATATATCCCTATTTTTTCTAACCTAGAGGACGTCATTATCATATCTCCTATGGTCATGTTAACCTAGAGGACGTCAGGAGTATATCTCCCCGGGTTATGTTTACCTAGAGGACTTGATCAATGTATTTCCCAGGTTCATGTTAACCTAGAGGATGTCATCAGTATATCTCTACGGTTCATGTTAACCTAAATGATTTCATCAATATATATCTGCGGTTCAAGTTAACCTAGATGACGTCATCAATATATCTCCCCGGTTCATGTTAACCCATAGGACGCTATCAGCAAATATTCCCGGTTTTTGTTAACCTAGAAGACGTCATCAGCATATCTCCCGGGTCATGTTAACCTAGAGGAAGTCATCAGTATATCCCCCTGGGTCATAAATACTTAGAAGACGTCATCAGCGTATCTCTCCAGCTCATGTTAACCTTGATAACGTCATCAGCATATCTCCCCGGGTTATGTTAACCTAGAGGACGTCGTCAATATATCTCTCCTGTTCATGTTAACCTCGAGGACGTTATCAGTATAACTCCCCGGGTCATGTTTACTTAATGGACGTCATCAGTATATCTTCCCCGTTCATGTTAACCTAGGGGAGGTCATCAGTATAATCTTCCCGGGTTATTTTTACCTAGAGGAAGTCATCAATATATCTCCCTAGTTCGTGTTAACCTAAAGGAAGCCATCAATATATCTCCCCAGTTCATACTAACCTAAAGGACATTAATATATCTCCCCGGGTCATGTTTACGTAGAGGACGTCATCACTATATATTCCCGGTTCATGTTAACCTAGGGCACGTCATCAATATATCTCCCGGGTTCATATTAAATTACAGGACGTTATCAATATATCTTCAAGGTTTATGTTAACCTAGAGGACGTAATCAATATTTCTCCTCAATTCATGTTAACGTAGTGGACGGTTCATATTAACCTAAAGGACGTCATCGATATATCTCCCCAGTTCATACTAACCTATATGACGTCATCAATATGTCACCTCGGATATGTTTTCCTACAGGCCGTCATTAGTACATCTCCCCGGATCATGGTAACCCAGAGGACGCTATCATTATATCTTCCTGGTTCATGTTAACCTAGACGACGTCATCAGTATATCTCTCCGGTTAAAGTTAACCTAGAGGATGTCATCAGTATATCTCCAGTTCACGTTAACTTAAAGGACATCATCTGTATATCTCTCCGGTTCATGTTAATCTAGAGGACGTCATCACTATATCTCTCCAGTTCATGTTGACCTAGAAGTTTTCATCAATATATCTCCTTGGTTCATGTTAACCCTAGAGGACGTCATTAGGATATCTCCCCGGTTCATGTTAGCCTTGGAGACGCCATCAATATATTTCCCCGGGTCATGTCAACTTAGAGGACGTCGTTAGTATATCTTTCCGGTTCATACTAACCTAGAAGACGTCATCTGTATATCTCCTCTGGTCATGATAACCTTAAGGACGTCATCAGTATATCTTCCCGGGTCTTAAAAACCTTAAGGACGTCATCAGTATATCTTCCCGGGTCTTAAAAACCTTAAGGACGTCATCAGTATATCTCCCCGGGTCTTAAAAACCTTAAGGACGTCATCAGTATATATCTCCAGTTCATGTTAACCTAGATGACGTCATCAAAATATCTTCCAAGGTCATGTTTACCTAGAGGACATCATCAGTCTATCTCCCCGCAGCGTGATAACCTAGAAGATGTCATCAGTATATCTCTCCGGTTCATATTAATCTAGAGGACGTCATGAGCATATCTCTCCGGTTCATGTTAACCTAGATGATGTCATCAATGTATCTCCCCGGTTCATGTAAACCTAGGAGACGTCATCATTATATCTCCTCGGTTCATGTCAACCTAGAGGACGTCGTCAGTATATCTCTCCGGGTCATATTAACCTAGAAGACGTCATCAGTATATTTCCCCGGGTCATGATAACCCTATGGACGTCATCAGTATATCTCCCCGGGTCATAATAACCTTAAGGACGTCATCGGTATATTTCTCCGTTTCATGTTAAACTAGAGAACGTCATCAATATATCTCCCATGTTCATGTTAACCTAGAGGAAGTCATCAATATATCTCCCCGTGTCATGTTTACCTAAAGGACGTCATCATTATATCTCCCCGGTTCATGCTAACCCAAAGGACGTCATCAATATATCTCCTCATTTTATACTAACCTTGAGGATGTCATCATTATATCTCCTAAGGTCATGTTAACCTAGAGGACTTCAGCAGTATATCTCCCCGGGTCGTGTTTACCTAGAGGACGTGATCAATATATCTCCCCGGTTGATGTTAATCTAGAGAACGTAATCAGTATATCTCCCCATCTCATACTAACATAGAGGACGTCATAAATATATCTCCCCGGTCATAATAACCTAGATGACGTCATCAGTATATATCCCCGGTTCATGTTAACCTAGAGGACGTCATCAGTATATCTCCCCGGTTCATGTTATCCTAAAGGACGTCATCAATATATCTTCCCGGGTCATGTTTACCTTAAGGACGTCATCAGTACATCTCCCCGGTTCATATTAACGTAGGGGACTTTATCAATATATCTCCCCGGGTCATGTTTACCTAAAGGACATCATCAATATATCTCCCCAGTTCATGTTAACCAAGAGTACGTCATCAGTATATCTCCCCGGGTTATATTTGCCTAAAGGATGTCATTAATATATCTCCCTGGTGCATGTTAACGTAGAGGACGTCATGAATATATCTCCTCAGTTCATTTTAACCTAGAGGGCGTCATCAATATATCCACCAGGGTCATGTTTACAAAGAGGACGTCATGAGTATATCTCCCCGGGTCATCTTAACCTAGAGGACGTCATCAGTATATCCCCAAGGGTCATGTTTACCTAGAGGACGTCATCAGTATACCTCCCTGGTTCATGTTAACTTGGAGGACCCCATCATTATTTCTCCCCAGTTCATGTTATCCTAGAGGACATCATCATTATATCACCCCGGATCATGCTAACCTAGAGGACGTAATCAGTATATCTCCCCGGGTCATATTAACCTAGAGGACGTCACCAGTGTATCTTTCCTGGTCATTATGATGGTAATCATATCATTGTGGCATAATTCCTGTCGCCATAGACACCCCTCCTGCTGGTGGCAGCCTCATATGAATATCCTCCTGTATAACTAACATTTGCGGCAGGATAGCTCGTGGAACTCTTTGATCCTACTTAGCCAGATTGTCTTCCAAGCTTAAGTCCATACTGCAGGGAGCAGGGATATGTCTTCCTTTACGACAATAGTGGTCGTTAAAGTTCCCTAATACGTAAACCTGATGGTCTGGAATCAGGGCGACACAGTTTATCCATTTAGAAAAATAAACCTCATAAAATGTACAAAAGAAAAAGCCTGGCGGTCACACCCTTATGTGAGACGTGTGGCATTCCATACAGCCATAAAAGCCAGTAATCAGGGGCCCGTATTTCCCGAGCTGAGCAGTTAAGTTGACTCCGACGCGATTAGAATGCAAACACCGACGAAGCAATCTGGTTTATGCCTCAAAAACAAGCGAAAGTAGAACAGAGTTCGTCTTTCTGTCTGTATGGTCAGGGACAACACCTTTCAGCCTCTCTTCTCTAAACTCTGACATTATGCTATCGTATTAGGTACAGGCCGGCACCCGCACGGCATATGGTCCCGTCTGCCATTAACTGGACGGACGACACAAAAACTGTCGGAGCGCCGGCTGGCCACACCTAACCCGGGGGCCAGGGGTGCTTCCCTGCCAATCGCCCTGTCCCCCAGAACGGTGGTACTTCCCTGCCACCATCCCTGTCTCCCAGGACGGAGGTACTTCCCTGAAGTCGGCCCTGTCTTCCAGAAGAGGGTACTTCCCTGACACCCTCCCTATCCCCCAGGATGGTTGTACTTCCCTGCCCCCTGCCCTGTCTTCCCGGAGAGGGGTACTTCCCTGACACCCTCCCTAACCCCCAGGACGGAGATACTCCCCTGCCACTCGCCCTGTCTTCCTGGAGAGTGGTACTTCCTTGCCACCCGCCCTGTCTTCCAGGAGACGGGTACTTCCCTGGCACCCTCCCTATCCCCAGGAAGGGGTACTTCCCTGCCACCCGCACTGTCTTCCAGGAGAGAGGTACTTCCCTGACAACCCTCCCAATCCCCTAGAACGGAGGTACTTCCCTACCAACCGCCCTGTCTTCCAGGAGAGGTGTACTTCCTTGACACTCTCTCTGCTCCCCAGGAAGGGGGTAATTCCTAGCCACCCGCCTGTCTTCCAGAAGAGGGATACTTCCCTGACACTCTCATTGTCCCCCGTGAAGAAGGTACTTTCCTGCCACCTGCCCTGTCTTCCCGGAGAGGGGTACTTCCCTGACACCTTCCGTGTCCCCCAGGAATGGGGTACTTCCCTGCCACCCGCCCTGTCTTCCAGGAGAGGGGTACTTCCCTGACCCCCTCCCTGTCCCACAGGACAGGTATTTCCCTGCCATCCACCCTGTCTTCCAGGAGAGGGGTACTTCCCTGACACCCTCCTTATCTTCCAAGACGGAGGTATTTCTTGCCAATCGCCCTCTCTTCCGGAACGGGAGTACTTCCCTGACACCCTCCCTGTCCCCATGGATGGGGTGCTTCCCTGCCACCCACCCTGTCTTCCAGGAGAGGGGTATTTTCCTGACACCTTCCCTATCCTCCAGGACGTAGGTACTTTCCTGCCACCCACCTTGTCTTCCAGGTGAGAGGTACTTCCCTGACACCCTCCCTGTCCCCCAGAATTGGGGTACTTCCCTGCCACCCGCCCTATCTACCAGGTGAGGGGTACTTTCCTGACACCCTCCCTCTTCCACAGAACGGAGGTACTTCCCTGCCACTCACCCTCTCTTCAAGAAGAGGGGTACTTCCCTAACAGCCTCTCTGTCCCCAAGGACAGAGGTACTTCCCTGCCACCCACCCTGTCTTCCAGGATGGGGGTACTTCCCTGACACCCTCCCTATCCCTTAGGATGGTGGTACTTCCTTGCCACCCGCCCTGTCTTTCAGGAGAAGGGTACTTCCCTGAGACCCTTCCTATCCCCCAGGACGGAGGTACTTCCTGCCATCCGCCCTGTCTTCAAGGAGAGGGGTACTTCCCTAACACCCTTTCTGTCCCAGAGGAAGGAGGTACTTCTCTGCAACCCTCCCTGTCTTCCAGGAGAGAGGTACTTCCCTGACAACCTCCCTATACCCAAGGACTGAGGTAATTCCCTGCCATCCGCTCTGTCTTCCAGGAGAGGGGTACTTCCCTGAAAATCTCCCTGTCTCCCAAGACGGGGGTAATTCCCTGTCATCCGTCCTGTCTTCCAGGAGAGGGATACTTCCCTGACACCCGACCCTGTCCCAAAGGACGGAGGTATTTCCCTGCCATCCACCCTGTCTTCCAAGAGAGGGGTACTTCCCTGAAACCCTCCCTATCCCCTCAGGGCAGAAGTATTTCCCTGCCACCCGCCCTGTATTCCAGGACGGGGATACTTCCCTGCCACCACCCGCCCTGTCTTCAAGGAGAGGGGTATTTCCTGACACCTTCTCTATCCCCGAGGACGGAGGTACTTTCCTGACACCCTCCCTATCCCCCAGGACGGAGGTACTTCCCTACTACCCGCCCTGTCTTCTAGGTGAGGGGTACTTCCTTGACACCCTTCCTATTTCCCTGGACGGAGGTTCTTCTCTTGCCATCCGCCCTGTCTTCCAGGAGAGGGGTACTTCCCTGACACCCGCCCTGGACCCTAGGAAGGGGGTACTTCCCTGCCACCCTCCTTTTCCCCCAAGACGGGTGTACTTCCCTGATACACTCCCTGTGCTCCAGAACGGGGTTCTTCCCTAACATCCGTCCTGGACCCCAGGATGAGGGTACTCTCCTGACACCCTGAATGTCCCCCAGCGCGGGTGTACTTCCCTGTCACCTGCCCTGTCTTCCAGGACGGGGGTACTTCACTATTACGAGCCCTGTCCACCAAGACGGGGTTACTTCCCTGCCACGCGCCCTGTCTTCCAGGAGGGGTACTTTCCTGACATCCGCCCTGTCCTTCAAGATGGGGCTGCTTCCCTGATACCAGCCCAGTCTTCCAGGAGAGGGGTACTTCCTTGACACCCGACCCTGTCCCCCAAGACTGGGGTACTTCCCTGACACCCTACTTGTCCCCCAGGAAGGGGGTACTTCCTGTTACCCTCCTTGTCACCCAAGACGGTGGTACTTCCCTGCCGACCGTCCTGTCTTCCAGGACGGGGGTACTTTCCTCTAACCCGCCACTCCCCAAGGACGGGGCACTTCCCTGCCACCCGCCCAAGAGCTGGTGCCGGTAAGAGCTTGTGCTGGTAAGAGCTGGTGCTGGTAAGAGCTGGTGCCATTAAGAGCTGGTGACGTTGAGCTGGTGCCGGTAAGAGCTGGTGCCGGTAAGAGCTGGTGCCGTTAAGAGCTGGTAAGAGCTGGTGCAGGTAAGAGCTGGTGCTGGTTAGAGCTGGTGCTGGTAAGAGCTGGTGCCGGTAAGAGCTGGTGCCGTTAAGAGGTGGTGCTGGTAAGAGCTGGTGCCGGTAAGAGCTGGTGTAGGTAATAGATGGTGCCGGTAAGAGCTGGTGCCGGTAAGAGCTGGTGTAGGTAATAGCTGGTGCCGGTAAGAGCTGGTGCCGGTAAGAGCTGGTGCTGGTAAGAGCTGATGCCGTTAAGAGGTGATGCTGGTAAGAGCTGGTGCCGTTAAGAGCTGGTGCTGTTAAGAGCTGGTGCCGGTAAGAGCTGGTGCTGTTAAGAGCTGGTGCCGTTAAGAGCTGGCGCTGTTAAGAGAAGGTTCTATTAATAGCTGGCGACGGCAAGAACTGGTGGTCGTTCTGCTGGCACTGCGTCACGTTGAGATTGGTCCAGTGTTTACGTTGGACTTTTATTTAATCTTGTTTGTGTGGCAGGTGACCTAGTGTTCAGGGACGATGTGGGCCAATATCAGCGGCAGCATTGCTCTGCAAGACATCGTCTGTCCATTAAATCTTGCTCAAGGAATATATTGTCAACGTTGGTCACGAGTGTTCAATCTCCTCAACCATCTCTACTTCTCTCCAAGGTCTGGAGTTTATATCGTCCATGCTTCTGATTCGCAAATGAAGGACTGGATCCTTTAAATGAGCATATATTTGCTGCTGGATTAAGTTCGTATATCTTCCAAATGTATCCCCATTTATCTTAATGAGGAATAGATCTTCCATTGCTGTCTACTAGATCTCCTACAAGTGGGACTTTGGGGACACTTTGACGCAGCCGAAGCAGTAATGTGTGTCGCGAGTGGAGGATCAGGTTGAAGTTGGACAGGTGGCCAAGTGACCAGACCCAGACCCACGGGTTCTTGTGCATCTGTCTCTGGCAGTTCTTCAGGGTGTGGTACGGAGGGGAGCCTGTGGCGAGCAGCAGGATGGGCTCTTTGATCTAGTGTCTCAAATAAGAGAGCCAGCGTCTCTAGCCTTTGAAAAAATGTCTCAAGTCTCTGACCCAACATCTCGAGTCCTTAATCCAGTGTTTCGAGTCTTTGATCCAGCGTCTCGAGTCTTTAATCTAAAGTCTCAAGTCTTTGATTCAGCGTTTCAGTTTCAAGCATTTGATCCAGCGTTTTATTTTTTTTTCTTATCCAGCGTCTCAAGTCTTTGATCCACCGTTTTGAGTCTTTGATTCAGAGTTTCGTGTTTTTGATCCAGCGTCTCAAGTTTTTGAATCAGCGTCTCAAGTATCTGATCCAGCGTTTTGATTTATTTTTTCATCCAGCGTCTCAAGTCTTTGATCCACCGTTTTGAGTCTTTGATTCAGAGTCTCGAGTCTTTGATCCAGCGTCTCAAATCTTTGATCCACCGTTTTGAGTTTTTGATTCAGAATCTCGAGTCTTTGATCCAGCGCCTCCAATTTTTGATCCAGCTTCAGAAAAACTCGCGGAGCACTAGACCTGCTATACTCACAGGAGCCTTAAATCTGTAGGGTTCAAACTCACACACGTTTATGCGTTTGTTTGTGAGTATGACTGGAACTGGTAAGTGGATATGACTAGAGTTCGGATGTGAATGTAACGCGAGTTTGAATGTGAAACTGACTGGAGTCTGGAAGAGGATGTGACCGGAGTTCGGATCTTAACGTTCCCTCCTATAGGGCGGGTGTGCCTGGCCACCATGGCAGGTAGCTGGCGGTCGGGCAGAGAGAGAAAGTCACTACTAAAATAGCCTCCCATACCAAAGGTTAAGAGGCCAGGAAAGGAACCAAGTGAGGTAATGGGGTAGTTGTAACACCTCTCTCTCTCTCTCTCTCTCTCTCTCTCTCTCTCTCTCTCTCTCTCTCTCCTTTACGAGCCAGCGCACCTGGCACAAAGATGATTGATTGGATGAATTGTTTCCCGATTGGCTGAAGAGATCGTTACCTCAGTGACGGAATCATCACCAGATTTTCTAACGAATTCACGATTACTACTTTTGGATTCCATGAGCGACCAAAACAAGGAAGAAATAATTACTTTAGAGAGGGAAACTGACTTTACTCCTCCGTTACGTTTGTTACCATACTTACTACATACGTGACTTACGACACGTGCCAGTCATTGGTCCCACTGCGTCTGTGAGGCAAGTCAGGAAATTGTCCTGACGATGATTCGCTTTAGAAAAAAACATCAAGAACAGAAGTCTTGCAATGTAATCTATCCACTGACTGTATCTAAGTTTATCTCAACGGTAATTTCTTGGGCCATCATGTCCCAAGGGGACCATCTCGGTGTAAGACCTGTGGAAAAAAGAGCTTTTGAAACCTCGCAGAAAGGGCCAGACACAGGACGGCTCTAGCTTGATGGAATCAAAACTTCAAAGCAACTGGCGGTGCTGACGGAGACAGGGGAGGCACGGTGTCAACACAGGTGACGCTGACGGAGTAGGGCAAAAACGATTTCAACACAAATGGTGCTGACGGAGGTAGGAAGAGGTACATCCCTATCATGAGAGGTATTAGTGGGTTACATGCCCATCATGAGAGGTATTAGTGGGTTACATGTCCATCATGAGAGGTACTAGTGGGTTACATGCCTATCATGAGAGGCACTAGCGGATTACATGCCTATCATGAGAGGTACTAGAGGGATACATGACCATCATGAGAGGTTCTAGTGGTTTACATGCCTATCTTGAGAGGTACTGGCGGTTTACATGCCTATCATGAGGTACTAGCGGGTTACATGTCGACATGAGATGTACTAGCGGGATACATGACTATCATGAGAGTTACTATCTGGTTACATGCCTATAATGGGAGGTACCAGTGGGTTAAATGACTATCATGAGAGGTACTAGCGGGATACATGACTATCATGAGAGGTACTAGTGGGTTACATGCCTATCATGAGAGATTAGAGCGGGTTACATGCCTGTCATGAGGTAAAAGAGGGTTTCATGCCTCTCATGAGAGGTACTAGCGGGATATATGACTATCCTGAGAGGTGCTAGTGGGTTACATGCCTATCTTGAGAGGTGCTAGTGGGATACATGACTGTCATGAGAGTTACTATTTGGTTACATGCCTATTTTGAGAGGTACTAGCGTTTTACATAACTGTCATGAGAGGTATAAGCTGGTCACATGCCTATCATGAGAGGTAAAAGTGGTTTACATGACTATAATGAGAGGTACTAACGGGTTGCATGCCTTTCATTAGAGGTACGAGCGGTAACATGCCTATCATGAGAGGTAGGAATGTGTTGCATGACTATCATGAGAGGGATGAGTGGATTACATGCCTATCTTGAGAGGTACTAGCGGGATTCATGACTGTCATGAGAGGTACTAGTTGGTTATATGCTTGTATTGAGTGGTAATAGCTGGATACATGCTATCGTGAGAGGTACTAGTGGATTACATGACTATTATGAGAGGTACTAATTGTTTATATGCCTATCATGAGAGGTACTAGCGGTTTACATAACTACATGACAGGTAAGAGTGGGTTGCAAGACTATAATGAGAGGTACTAGCGGGATACATGTCTATCATGAGAGGTATTAGCGGGTTATATGTCAATCATGAGAGGTACTGGAGGATTGCATGCCTATCATGAGAAGTACAAGCTGGTCACATGCCTATCATGTGAGGTAGAAGTGGGTTATATGATTATCATGAGAAGTACGCAAGGGTCACATGTCTATAATGAGGTACTAGCGGATTACATTCCTATCATGAGAGGTATTGGTAGCTTAAATGCCTATCATAAGATGTACAACTGGGTTACATACCTATCATGAGAGGTACGAGCGGGTCACATGCCTATCATGAGGTATTAGCGAATTAGACGCCTATCAGGAGAGATACGAGCGGGTTACATTCCTATCATGAGAGGTACGAGTGGGTCACATTCCTATCATGAGAGGTACTAGCGGGTTACATTCTTATCATGAGAGGTACCAGCGGGTTAAAATGCCTATCAGGAGAGGTACTAGCGGGTTACATGCCTATCAGGAGAGGTACGGGCGGTTACATGGAGGAGAGAGTATACAAAGATCCCTCTCCATTTCGGCCGTGCCGGCCCACAGCACCTGAGGCCATCGGAGACTAGTTGATGGTCAGGCTGATATTAACCGCTGGGTTAGTGGCGAGATATGAACGGTCAGCAGAGGTGCTGGTTGTGGTCCCGTCAGCCTGGGGAGCGGTCCTTGTCTACAAGCAATATCTCACTTGGCTCTAAATGTTTCCTACGTTTAGACAGTAATGCTGCAAGAGGGAAGGATTCCCAGCCTCCTGCTTCCTCGCCTCTTCGTTACGTAGCAGATACCTGGCTAGTATTGTTTACTCTCTCTTTCTCTCAATATTTGCGAGGACAGCCTCGAAACCGAACGCGATATTCAAACATGTAGCATATTATTCATACCCAGTGAAATATGGGGGGAAGGGGGGTGTCAAATATTGTATTGTTTACCCTTGTGTGTCACTTATAGAGAACCATATTGTGGAAACCTCTCGTATTAAAGCAAAGACCACCATAAACATAACCAAAGAAATTTGAAAATTAGATGATATCACAACGAAATCTCTATTGAAATGTGGCAAAATTAAGATAGCAGTAGCTAACCTGATGTTCTTTGCCAGGTCGCTTTTCCGTTCTTGTCAATCTTTCTATGTTTCTCATATCATCTGTTCCATATTTCCTCAGATGCGGTGTTGACTGGTTTTGTTTATGATTTCTTGTTCATGATGACTGTATCCTTGCAAATGGCTTGAAATAATGTCGAAAGCTTGGAGCTTCCGCGTTATTTTTCCAACGAGTTTAGTCATATCAGTGCTTCACGTGTGCACGTCATTTCCTATGATATATATATGTATATATATATATATATATATATATATATATATATATATATATATATATATATATATTTTTT
>JAYMFT010207963.1:0-11556 GCA_038088735.1 Panulirus argus | reverse complement strand
ACGGTCCCATGGTGTAATGGTTAGCACTTTGGACTCTGAATCCAACAATCCGAGTTCGAGTCTCGGTGGGACCTTCAACTGTTTATGGACTTTCCCCCTAAGTGGTGTATTGGTTTGCGTTGATGGCCAAGATTCTTACGTTGGCTCATCCGGGTTCGAATTAATCGTGACTGTCAGTCCACAGCCAACTCAGCCGGGCTGGTACTGGCTTGGGGTGTTTATGTGTGTGTGTGTGTGTATATCTGTGTTTATACTAACTAAATCAATAGGAAATATTTACATGATTATTAAGAGACGGAGCAAAACGAGTGTAAAAGACTTTTTCCCCGCAACACATAATTGTTAATCAAACACAC
The DNA here is from genome assembly GCA_038088735.1 of Panulirus argus. Lineage (NCBI taxonomy): Eukaryota > Metazoa > Arthropoda > Malacostraca > Decapoda > Palinuridae > Panulirus > Panulirus argus. The sequence goes on along the minus strand of JAYMFT010207963.1, from coordinate 11,200 downwards.
ACACACACACACACACACACGCACGTGGCCCTGGTTCCTCCCCCCCAACACTCCCTCCCCTTCACGTGTCAAAGTTAGACCAAGGAGGCGACCTCACAACCTTTCCTCAACAGGATAACATAACCCTCGGGTCACAACGATATCACTGGTCTATATGCTCTATCAACTAGTATAATGCTGCTCTCCTCATATTGATCAAATGCAATTAAGAAGAAACTTTTCTTGAAGATTAACGAGATTAAGCTTATCTGTTTTATGTTTTTGTATCATATCAATAGCTAGATGGAATTCTCTCCCGTTTAGTCGCAAACATAATGAAATTGTATATAGATGTATCAGTTTTGTGAATGGAAACATCAACTGCAAATTTGAGAGATATGATAATATCGTTATACTCCTAACCTAAACATCGAAGGTTATGTTAATTGGTTGAACTTGCAGCTGAAAATATAGATCAGTATGGCAACATACTTTTGCTGTACCACACATCACTGTAGCTTATACGAATTTGGTGTATAAGTAAAGAGGTTCCTCGCATTACACAATGGTGATGAGTAAGTAATCCCACGTGGCTGTCTCTCTGGTCACCCTCCTACCGGCACATGTCGAGGCGACGTCACAGCCTATCTTCAACAGGACAACATAACCATCCGCCTTCAACCATATCATGCTACTATATACGCTTCTATATACTTGGTAAATTTTATCATCTTGCTAATATATATAAATATATATATATATATATATATATATATATATATATATATATCAATGCATCATAATTCCGTTGCTAATATTATACAACTTTTGAAGGTTGGCATGAAATTTTTTCCGAATGAGATGGCAATAGATGAATTATTGAGATACAATGTAAGCGTTCTGGATTTGAGACCAAAATAAATTCGAGAAGAAATATGTGTCACCAGTATCTTTAAGTTACGGTTGAGAAATATGTTTAACTTAAGTCTAAGATCATAACCAAATCATGTGTTCAGTATTGCTAAACTAGCTGGCAACTCCGCCCCTAAGTGTGTTGTCCTTCACTGTACCGTAAGTTGCCAGACGTACGACATCTCAAAAGACAGATGGCACTAGAGATGGTGATGAGATAGACGGTTGAAGAGATAGAAAATACAACGGTTTGTACCCATGGACAGTTGTGAAATGTGACGGTTAAGTCAAAAAATAACGATCTGGGATTATATGGCTACACTGAAAAATGAGACAGTATGACACTGTACTGAACGACACACACACACACACACACACACAGGTCGCCCTCCCCTTCCTGGCACATGTTACACGTTGGACCAAAAAGGCGAATTTCACAGCCAAACCCAACAGAACAACATAACCATCCACGGTTCTCTATACGATCCAGCAGTCTATATAATGCTCAGATTTTGATCATGTTAAACCAAGAAGGAACATAAATTGATGTTGAAATATGACACTATTAATTATTTTTTATATCCTAGTTAACACTTTAGAGGTTAGGAAAGAATTCTCTCCCCGTAAATTGCAGACAGTTGGATATTTTTCATGTATATGTATATTCTTGTTTTGTGGATGAATTTACAATAAAACTGGCTCACATATCTCTGTCTTTAATAACTATCTTTTTTCAGTGCCGAAGATTACACTCCATAGAACTGTAAATTTCAACCAAATTATTTCTTCAATATCACTGAAATGGTGTAGGTTGGCAACTACATCCCTAAGAGTGTTGTCCCTCACTGTACCGTACGCTGCCAGACGTACAACATGAAAAGACTGATGGCACAAGAAAATGTGAGGAGAGATGTTTGGTGAGAGATATGGTTGATGAGACAGTGACTAAGAGGGTCTAAAATGGGTGATATCAGAGAAATAGGAATCAGTTACATAAGACAGTTATCAAGACAACAAATATGACCAGATGGACAATAAGATAACTCGACAAACCCATGATTGGGTAAGATAGTGTGAATAACAAGAGACAGAGCTTTGGAGAAGAAAGTAAATGACGAGACAGAACGAAGTAAGGTAGCGTAAATCTACTCCTACCACGGTATATATGAACACACACACACACACACACACACACACACACTTAAATCCACGGTCCCATGGTGTAATGGTTAGCACTTTGGACTCTGAATCCAACAATCCGAGTTCGAGTCTCGGTGGGACCTTCGATTGTTTATGGTCTTCCCCACGTGGTGTATCGGTTTGCGTCGATGATCATGATTCTTGCACTAAACTGCCCGAGTTCGAAGATTAAACTAAACATTCGGCCCAAAGCCAACCCAGTCGTTCATCCTGGCTACAGGTGGTATGCGCGTGTGCGTGTGTATGTGTATACACATAAAAAAGGAATGGCAACTTTGTACATGATTAAGAGACGGAGCAACACGAGTTAAACACTCTCTCCCTGTAACACATAATTAGTAATCAAACACACATTCAGACAGACACCCACGTGGCCCTTGTGTACATACATCCCCCACCCTCCCCTCCACGTGTCAAAGTTTAGGCCAAGGAGGCGACCTCACAACCTTTCCTCAACAGGACAACATAACCCTCGGGTCACAACGATATCACGAGTCTGTATACGCTCCATCAACTTGCATAATGCTCTCGATCAAATGTAGCTAAATAAAAACTTCTCTTGATGAAGAATAATAACTTCTTAGGTTATCTGTTTTATGTTTTTGTATCACTTTCGTGGTTAGAAGTGAATTCTATCCTGTTTGGTTGCAAGCATAACGAAATTTTATCATATTCGTATGACCATTATGTAAATGACACTTTACCGATGAATTAAAGAAATATGATAATATCGTTATAATCTTATATCTAGATCTCGATGGTTGTAGAACTTAACAGAATTTATAGTCAAATAATTTTGTCTGCTATGCCATTGCTGAATTACGATGCCATACGTTAGTTTCTTTGAGTTGACGGACAATTACATTTTACGAATTAGGTTTATGTATGGAAGTTCCTCGTAATACACAATAGTAAGTAATCCCACACGTGGCCCTGCTCGCACACTCCTACTGGCACATGTCGCACACTGAGCCAAAGAGGCGACGTCACAGCCTATCTATACAACAGGACGACATAACCGTACGCACTGAACCATAGCATGATTCAGTATATGTTTATATATACTTGATAATGGCCTGATTTTGTTCAAAGTTTGCTTACGCACACACACACACACATGCACATACACACACACATACACACACACACACACACACACACACACTCAGTGCACTCATGGTCCTATAGGGGTAATGGTTAGCACTTTGGACTCTGTATCTAACAATTCGTGTTGGACCTTCATTTATTTATGGACTTCCGTGGTGTACTTACTGTTCGCGTCATTCGTCCTACTGCCTACCTAGCTGATTATCCTCACCTCGGTGGTGATACCTGGCTTATACAGGCTGTGTGGTCTGTGCGTAGACACTGTTAAGAAAGACGTAGTACATATTCACATGGATAAGAGATGGAACGATACCGAGTGTAAATCTCTCTCCCTGTAACACATGATTAGTAAACACACACACACACACACACTCACACACACATACATACACACACATGTACACATGAGTCCTTGGTCCCCCCCACTCCACCCCTCCACCACGTGTCAAAGTCTAGGCCAAGGAGGCGACCTCACAACCTTCCTTCAACAGGACAACATAACCCTTGGGCCTCATCTATATTACGGTCTATATATACGTTCCAGCAATCTGTATAATGCTCTGATATTGACCAAATGTAGCTGAGAAACTTCACTTGAAGAAACGAAGAATGACTGATAAGGTCAAGATTGTTTACTTATATCCTTAAATCACTTTAGTCGTGAGCATCAATTTTCGTATATTCATATGACCATTTTGTGAATGACATGCCAACTGTATATAATATGATAAACATTGTTATAATCTTTAATCTAAACTCAAAGTTGCATAACTCGTTAGAATTTATTATCTAATATTTTTGTGTGCTGTGGCAGCGTTCAATTATGAAGCCTTCTTAAATCATAGCAGCTTTGAGCTGACTGACGAATATATCATTTATGAATTTGGTTTATACATGGAAATTCCTCGTAATACGCAATAGTAATGTAATTTCACGTTACCCTGGTTGTGCTCCTACTGTCACATGTCGCTCACTGGGCCAAAGAGGCGACGTCACAGCCTATCTCCAACAGGACGACATAACCATCGACCCTGAACCATCCATATCACAATTCTCTATACGGTCGAAAAACCTTGATTATGGCCTATTTGTATCAACTTTTCTTTATAGATATATCAGTGCATTGCAATTATGTTTATGAATGTTGTAAAATTTTGGAAAGATAAGATAGAGTTTTCTCCGGGTGAGTTACCAACGGATTAATTCTTAAGATAACACTTAAAGCGTTTTGCGTTTGAAATCAAAGTGTAAGTCATGAATAAGTATGTTAAAGTCATCAGTATTTCTATGCTTCTGTCAAGGATGAAGATTATGTTTAACTGAAGTCTGGTATCAGAACCAAATCATTTCCTTCAGTATTACTGATCTAGCTGGCAACTCCACCCCTAAGTGTGTTGTCCTTCACGGTACCGTAAGTTGCCAGACGTACGACATCCCAAGACTCAGATGACACTGGAGACGGTGATGAGAGATGTTTGTAGAGAGAGACGGTTGATGAGATAGTGAAGAGGTGAGGATGGACCTCGTGCCAATAAAGAGTTGGCAGATACGACGGTTTATTTACAAGAGATAAGGGTTTGGGGGTAAATGAGGAGACGATGAGTAAGATTGTATTACTCTGTATGAACAAAACACACACACACACACACACACACACACACACAGGTAGCCCTCTCCTTCCTGGCACATGTCACACGCTGGGTCAAAAAGGTGAACTTTACAGCCAAATCCAACAGAACAACATAACCATCCACGGTTCTCTGTAAGATCCAGCAGTCTTTATAGTGGTCCGACGTTGATCAGACTTAAAAGCCAAGAGGCATAATAAATTCATGATGAAGAATTACGTCTTTAGAAATTACTCACTATAGTCTAACCTTACACGGTGGGAAAGAATTTTCTGCCAGTAAATTGCCGACAGTTTTAATATCTATGATTCCTTATATGCTCGTTTTGTGGATGAAAGTACTCTAAAACAAACAGTGTTTATGTCTTCATTACCCATCATTCTTTAGTGTCGGAGGTTATCTTTTATAATATGTAAGTTCAGAACTAAATAATTTCATCTACTGTTCTTGAACTAGTTGGCAATACTGCCCCTAAGCGAGTTGTCCTTCACTGTACCATACGTTGCCAGGCGTATGACTTCCTGGCCTCATCAGATGGGTCTGGGATTGTTGGGACAGATGTAATTAGTACATGATACGGCTTGTGAGACAGTGAATAGGAGAGGCTGGGCTGGAGAGATCAGAGTAATAGAATTCAGTAAGATGAGGCGGCTGTTATAGATAAGACAGATGACAGGAATGTAAGTAGAGAAAAATTATATCTGGGAAAGATAGTGAATGAATAACAAGAGACAGAGGTTTGAGGAAGTAAATGAAGAGACGGAACGAATGGGGTAGCGTAGATTTATCTCTAATGGTGATTATCATAAGACATAGAGTAAAACACACACACAAGTACATAAGACTACGGTCCCATGGTGTAATGGTTAGCACTTTGGACTCTGAATCCAACAATCCGAGTTCGAGTCTCGGTGGGACCTTCAGTTGTTTATGGACTTCCCCACGTGATGTATTGGTTTGCGTCGCTGGCCATGATTCTTGCACCTAATTGCTCGGTTTCGAATCTTAAGCACGACAGTCGGCCCAGAGTCAACCCAGCTGTTCATTCTCCCTTTGGGCTGGTACCTGGCTAAGAGCTGGGGTTTGTGCGATGATCTAGTATATGCATATAACTATATGGACTATAGTACGCATACGCACATAAGGGAAATTATTGCATTTGATTTTTCTCGTTTTTACACACACACACACACACACACACACACAGTCCAAAGTCTCACACACACGTGTCAAAGTTTAGGCCAAGGAGGCCACCTCACACTATATGACGACTCTAAGTATGCTCCAACAACCTAAATAATGCTACGATAGTTATCAAATGAAGCTGAGAAGAAGCTTCTCTTGATGAAGAACAACTTATGAGGTTTTAAGATTATGAATTCTCTGCTCTTGTATCACTGTATAGGTTAGAGAGGAATTCTCTCGCCCGTTCAGTTTGAAGCGTGAATTTTCGTTTATTTCTTACGACCATTTTGTGAATGATGAGTCAACCATGAATTTAAGAAATATAATGATATAATGTGTAATCCAGATCATAATGGTTGTGTCAACTGGTATGAAGTCTTGTCTAATAATTTTGTTTCGTATTACAACGCTCAATAACCGTGTCACATACATCTATAGCACTGAGTTGACTGACTGACATACGATCCTACTGGCACATGTCGCGCACTGGGCTAAAAAGGCGATATGTCACAGTTTATCTCCAACAGGACAACATAACCATTGACCCTCAGCCATGCCTCGGGTCTATACACTCGAAAAAAAAAATAAAAGTACCTCAATTTTGATAAACTTGTACTATGTAAATGTAGATACAGATGAATGAATTACATATGCAAATTCTTCATCATGTTCAGCTTTTGGGAGTCGGGTTGGATAATTCTCCTGTTGAGCCGCCAACAGATGAATTCTTAAATATCAGTAAAACAGTTTTGAGCTTGAAGTAAAAAAAAAATAAACAATTAACTTGATGTCATCAGTATCTCTCTTACGTTATGGTCTGAGAGTTACGTTGTAAATGAAATCTGAGCTCAGAAAGGAAACCTTAATTATTACTGAACTAGCTGGCAACTCCGTACCTAAGTGTCTTATCCCTCACTGTACCGTTAGTTGCCAGACGTATGACATCCACAGACTCAGGCGGCTCTGGAGATGGTGAGGAAAGGGTTTAGTGAAAGAGACTATTAATGAAGGCCGTAGTGAAGTTTTTGGAGATGAGTTGCCACCGAGGTTTATATGTGTGTGTGTGTGATCGTGTCCATACATACATAGGAGTAAGACAGTACATACATACAAGGTTTTAAGGGACGGGGCAACACGAGTGGAAAACTCTCTTCACGTAACACACAAACAGTAATCACACCCACGGTCTCATGGCGTACTTTGCACTCGGAATCCAACAATCCGTACGTTGTTAGTGTTGTTGACCATGATTCTTGCACCGGCCCGAGCCGCCCGATCTCGAATCCTGGGTACGACAACTGTCGATCGACCCTCAGTTAACTCAGCAGTTCAACCTACCTTCGGGGTTATAACTAGCTTAATTTTTTTCACACAAGAATAAAGACATGGCACATATGTATGCATACACGGTCAAGAGGCGGAACAAGACGAGAATACAATTCTCTCACCTTTACACATAATTAGTTGTAATACACACACACACACACACACACACGTGTGGCCCTGGTTCTCCCCTCCCCCCTCCCTCCCCTCCACGTGCCAAAGTTTAGGCCAAGGAGGCGACCTCACAACCTTTCCTCAACAGAACAACATAACCCTCGGGTCACAACGATATCACAAGTCTAAAATACTCTCCAATGAACCTGTATATTATTGATCAGATGTGTCTGAGAAGAAAGTTCTCTTGATGGAAAATTACTTAAGAGGATCTAAATGTTTATTTCATATACTCGCATCAGTGTATTTGTCAGAGTCACTCCAAGCCAGTTGCAAGCACAGTTTTCGTGCATTCATAAATAAAGAAATATGCAATTTCTTTTTCTAATCTCAAAGGTTCAGTGGCCCAAAAGTATATAACCTAATAATTTGTTTGTCATGGCATCACTTCCTAAAGTTGCCATTCATCACTGTACCTTTGAGTTGACATAAAGAACATTTTACGAATGTGGTTTATATATAACAGCTCCTAGTCATACACGTTAGCAAACAATCCCATGTTTGCCCTGATCACTCACACTCCTACTGGCACGTGTCGCTCACTGGCTCAAAGAGGCGACGTCACAGCCTATCTCCAACAGGACGACATAACCGTCAACCCTAAACTATATCGGGTTCTTTAAACGGTCGAGAAACCTTGTTTGATTTGCCGATTTTGATTAACTTTTTTCTCAGATATCAATGTAGATATGAATGAACTCATCGCAGTCACGTGATATTCGGGTCGTACAACTTTTGTTGGTTAGGATGGAATATTCTTCCTAGGAAGTTGTCAGCAAGTGAATTCTTGAAATATTACTCCATGCGTTCTGCGTTTGAAATAACTAAATCATGAAGTACGAAATCAGAAGCAAAACATTTTATGGCCTTGAGCGACTTAATTATCCTTCATTTTATCAGAACTTGCCAGACGTACGAGACCCTAAGACTCAGATGGCACTGGAGATGGTGACGAGCGAGACGGTTGATGAGATAGTGACTAACTAACACACATATACACTGACCTCCTGGGATCAAACCCATCCTCCTCTTGGCGCTGGTCGATGAAATGGGAAAATGGGCACCTGGCATAGGCTAGGGTGTGGATGTGTGTGTGTGTGTGTGTGCGTAATAACTGTTTGTGTGTTACGGGGAGATAGTTAGTTACATAAGTGTTACTCCATTTCTTGACCTTGTACATAAGTACCATGTCTTTACTCCTATGCATATATGCACACACACACACACAAACACACACACACAGGAGTAAAGACATGATACATACACATTTAAGAGAAGGGGCAACACGAGTGCAGTAAAATTCTCTCTCCATAACCTAAATAGTAATTACATACACACCACACACGTGCTCGCCCTTCCGCTTCCCGGCACATGTCACTCGTTGGGTCAAAAAGGTGAACTTCCCAGCCAGACCCAACAGAACGACATAACCATCCACGACTCCAACGATCGTTGTAATGCACCGATTATTATGGTATTTAAGATGCAGCATGATTTATTTGGTGATGTGCCATGACGGTAAAGTTATTCATGATATTCTGCTGTAACACTTTGGGGGTTAGGAAGGAATTCTCTCTCGGTGAATTGCCAGCAAAGATAATTGATATATCTATATATGCATTTTCTACATAGAATGAGTATGAAATTTATATCTATATTTTTCAGTCTTGAGTTCAAATGATTTCTTACGTAATATTGAACTAATGGGCTTCGTCGTCCCTGTAGTGGTGATTGCCTGGCGTAAGATAACCCTAAGACTCAGATGGCACTGGAGATGGTGAGGAGAGATGATTCATGAGAAAAACGGTTGATGAAATAGTCACGAACGTAACGTGTAAGGAGGGGTGAGGAGCACGTCACCGCAGCACTGGACAATAAAGTAAGGAGACACAGTTAGCGAGACAGATTGACAAAGATTTCAGGTGTAACGAGAATGACGCGTCTGGGAGAGATAGTAAAGACAGAAGACTGGTTTGGGAGAATAAGCTAATGAAGAAACGGAGGGAAGCAAGATCCTGAATCTATTATTAACTGACCTGTGGGAACATACAAAAGTATTCCTGGTCACTACTCTACGTGTCCGACACAGGGCCAAGGAGGCGACCTCACAACCTTTCCTCAACAGGACAACATAATCCTCGGCCCACAACTAACTACGTACATCACGCTCCAGCAACCTTAAAAAAAATTTAATAAAATTTAGCTGAAAGCAGCGTTTTCTGATGAAGAAAACCTAATGACGGTTGGAAGCTATTCATCATACGTTGTTGTACAATTGATTGTTGGGGTTAGCAAAGAACTCACTTCTAGCTAGTTGCCAGAAGAGGAATTTTCAGCTCTTCATGTAAGCATTTAAAATGCAAAATAACTGTACAATATGAACACATATGCTGACATCAGTGATATCCATTTGATATTCATATGATAATTTTGTTGTTGAAAAGACAGTAGAGAAAAGCCAAGCAGTATTTTGATATGTCGTGTCCATAAAACATCTTTCCTCTAGTTTTGACTGACCTAATTCGAAACATCACCAGCTAAGCATGCTGTCTTTTACTGCAGCATGAAATGACTGACACACGACTTTTTAAGAATTTTAGGTTGTAATTATAAAACCGATGAAGAGGTCTAGTATATCAAAAAAGTCATATAAGAGACGGTGCACAATATTCCTTCCCCCCTCCCATGTAGACAACTGGGCGAAAGAGGCAACGTCATAGCCTATCTCCAACAGGACAACATAATCCTCAACCTTTAATCACGTCACCATTCCGTAAACAAACTTCAGTGATCTTGATAGTTCTTTGATTTTAATCACATTTAATTCAAATATGTGTAAAGGTGAATGATTACTTGGAAGCTATTGTGCGGAAGGTAAAATAGGATCTCTACAGGCTGGTTGAATTTCAGATGACAATGTAAGGTCTATGTGTGTGATTAATGCAAAATATTAACAGTGTTGATGTCATTAACATTTGTGTTGCAGTAGTCTCGTACATTAGGTTTGACTTAATTCATCTCCTGAGTATTACTAACCTGGTTGGCAACACCGCCCCTAACTGTGTTGTCATTTATCGTGCCGTAAGTTGCCAGACGTATGACATCCTAAGATGCAAAAGGCACTGGAGATGGTAAGGGAAAGATGTGTTAAAAAAATGGTCGATAAGATAGTGTGACTACGAAGGGTTGACGTGGATGAGATCATAGCAATGGTCAGCAAAGACATAAGGTGATATTAGCAAGACATAAATCCAATGAGATTGTTGGTAACTCGAGTGATATAATGATATACTCGGTGGAAACAGTAAACAGTGAATGCCAAGAAAAATGGTTTTCAGAAGCAAGCAAAGGGAGAAACGGGGGAAAGGGAGACAGTCTGATAGATAGTTGGACAGATAGATAGACATAAATAGATAAATTTTCCATGGTCGCTGTTTCCCGGGTTAGCAAGATAAAGCCAGGAATAGACGAAGAAAGGCCACATCCGCTTACACTCAGTCTCAATTTGTCATGTGTAATGCACCGAAACCACAGCTCCTTATCCACATCCAGGTCCCACAGACCTTTTCATGGTTTATCCCGGATGCTTCAAATGCCCTGGTTCAGTCAACAGACAGCACGTCGAGGAGGATGAGGGCTTCCTGTTTGGCTCCCGTATCATTTTTTAGAAATTGAAATACAAGAGGGGGGGA
>JAYMFT010207952.1:0-11557 GCA_038088735.1 Panulirus argus | reverse complement strand
AAACTAAGACTGAGGACTACGACCGTCGTACTGCCGCCCACACCGACCAGGTCACGAGCCGCTACAACTCTCATGCCTGCCCTCTAACCAAGGTCACCATCAGCCGGCGAGTCAGAATACAGGATGCCACTACGCTACGATGGGACAAGGTCGGCATCGTGATGGGCCATGGCAGGTCAAGAAAGTAGTACGAGCCATCACTCAACCCTCCCAATGCCCATGTCGTTCACCCCGACTCGCTTGAAGAAGTCAAATGTTCCCCTCGAGACTGTGCTATGAGCGTAAAGGGGGAGGGAGGTATGTAGATATCAAGTATCGGTGCTGCACATTGTAAGACTGCTGGCTGGATTTCAAAGTTAAGTTGTGCCGTGCCAACGTTGCTGCTTTCCCGCCATGCATGCGCGTTACGTGGGCGAGCGGCAGTACCCGCTGAGGAGTGATGAGCCATAGTTGCAATCTGATGCTCACATTTGTCTATCTGTCTATTGTGATAAATGGGAGTGTCAAGAATTTACAGTTTCAATTCATCACCCTTCGGTCCCATCACATCCAGACAGAAGAGATTAGAAATGCAGGGAAAAAAGAAAAGGCATATTGTAGATTGCTCAAAAGGAATGTACCAGTGGAAGTTCAGCAAAGGAGGAGGTTAAGAATATAAAATGTGTAAGCAGAAAGTTAAGCTGATAGAGGAAAGCAGAGAAAGAGTAGATGAAAATTTTGGAAGAAAGTTAATTGAAATTTTCAGGAAAATAAGATATTTAACTAGAAGGAGGTGAAAAAAGAAAGAGGTGGATGTAGGAGTGGAAATGTTAATGTGAGAAGTAAGGAAGGAGAGTTGCTGAATCAAAAGGAGGAAGTGAAAGGAAGATGGAAAGAGTATTTTGAAGAACTGATGAATGTGGGAGAAGATGAGGCAGCAGTTGTTACATGCATGAGTATTGAGGATGGAAGGAAGAGGATACAAGTACAAGGGCTTATAGCGAAAAAGGAGGTAAAAAGGGCAATAATGAGGCTGAAGGTAGGAAAGGCACATGGAGTGGATGGTATTATGGCTGAAATGCTGAAGTATGGCAGAGAAAGTGTGATAAGAGTGGATGCATCTGATATGTAATTTAGCATGGAAGCAGGAGATTGTGCCTGAGGATTGGATGAAAGCCATTATTGTTCCTTTATTCAAAGGAAACGGTGCTAAGGGTGTATGAAGCAGTTATAGGAGAATAAGTCTGTTAAGTATGCCAGGAAAAGTGGATGCAAGAATGTTGATTGGTAGAGTGATGGAAGTGACTGAGTGCAGAATAAGTGAGGAGTGGGGGTTTTAGGTATGGTAGGGGATGTGTGGAACAGATTTTTGTGGTAAAGATGATCATGGGAAAGTATTTAGGGAGAGGTAAGAAGTTGTATGCAGCTTTTATGGATTTGGAGAAAGCTTATGACAGAGTCAAGTGGAATGATTTATGGGATGTGTTTATGATGCATGGGGTACTGGGACAACTGTAGGATGGTGTGAAAGCCTTCAGTAGAGCAGCAAATGCATGTGTAAGATTGGATGGAGATTTGAGTGAAAGTGCTGGTATGCATGTAGGTGTGTGGCAGGGCTGTGTAGTGTCACCATGGCTTTTTAATATATTTATGGATGGAGTGATGAGATGAAAGCTAAACTAGGGAAAAGGAGTGCAGAGATGGAGTGTGGCGGTGAGATATGGTGGCCAGTGGCAAGCATGTTTGTGGATGATACCGTGTTGTTTGCTGAGAGTGAAGAGTTGCAAAAGGTTGTAAGTGTGTTTTATAATGTGTGTAAGCATAGGCAATTGAGATAAATGCAAATAAAAATAAAATAATGGTGTTTGAAAGGAAACAGTGAAAGTATAGGTTTTGTAAAAGCATATAGAGTGAACGAAAAAAGTGTACTAAACTGTTCTTTGGATATGGAGGAGAAAGACTGGAAGAGGTCAGACAATTTAAGTATTTAGGGGCTGTCTTGGGTAAGTTTGATGATATGGAGGGAGAGATAAAGGAGAAAGCAGTACAAGGTAGAAGAGTCATTCGGTCCCCTAATAGAATAAGGAAAGGTAGAAGTGTATGATGGAAATGAAGAGAGGATTAAGGAACAGCATAGTCCTCCCAACCCAGACCTATGCAGCCAAGACATGGACGTGGAATGAGACACAAAGGTTAAGAATCCAGACTGTGGAAATGAGCAATTTGAGAGGAGCAGGAGCATGTGTTATGACTAGATGCAATGAAGAAAGAAATGAAAGGGTGTACGAGAGATGTGGTATGGCAGGGAACGCAAAGGGAATGAATTTTGGAGTGGTGAAATGGGTGAAACATTATACTCTGAGTTGGTTTGGGCATTTGGAAAGAATGCAAGACTGGGAGTTTACAAGGAGAGTGTATGATAGTAGAATTAAAGGGGTTGGTGTGATAGGAGGACCACCTGTGACATGGGCAAATAGAGTTGAAGAATATTGGAGGGAGAGAAATGGTGAAAGAATGTGTGGAATTATGTATGCAAGGGAGGCATGCAAGGACAGGAATAAGTGGGGACTTCTGCCATGGCCACCTCCTTGATGGGTGTTCCTGGAGGGAATGGGCACCAGAGACATGGATAGATAGATAAAAGTTTGTTAAGTACATACATATGTCAGGAAAAGTGTATGCAAGAGTGTTGATTGAAAGAGTGATGGAATTGACTGAATGCAAAATAAGTGAGGAGCAAGGGGATTTTAGGAAAGGTAGGGGATGTGTTGATCAGGTTTTTGCATTGAAAATTATTGTGGAAAAGTTTCTAGGAAAAGATAAGAAGATATACACAGCTTTTATGGATCTGGAGAAGGTGTATGACTGTTGTGTGGAATGCTTTATGGGATGTGTTAAGGATATATGGGGTAGGGGTACAACTGTTGGATGGTGTGAAAACCTTCTGTAGAGGAGCAAATGCATGTGTAAGAGTATATTGAGAGTTGAGCGAAAGTTTTTGTATACATTTGGTTGTGAGGCAGGGATATGTGTTATTACCATGGCTTTTTAGCATTTTTATGTGTGGGGTACTTTGAGAGATGAAAGGAAAACTAGGGACAGCCAGCGAAGAGATGGAATGTGGTGGTGAGATATGGTGTCTCATGACATGCCTGTTTGTAGATGATACTGTGCTGTTTGCTGAGTTAAAAGGAGTTTCAGGAGGTTGTAAGTGTATTTTATTATATGTATAAGCATAGGAAATTAAAGGTAAGTGTGAGTAAAAGTAAGTAATAGTGTTTGAAAGGAAATAGAGCAAAAGTATAGATTTTGCAAAGTTCCATAGAATGAGAGAAGTAGAAGTGTAATAAACTGTGTTATAGATATGAGGGGAGAAAGACTGGAAGAGGTGACGGAATTTAACTATTTGGGAGCTATCATGAGTAAGTCTGATGATTGGAAGAGGTGACAAAATTTAACTCTTTGGGAGCTATCATGAGTAAGTCTGATGATATGGAAGGAAATATAAAGGAGAGAGCAGTATAGAATAATGAAGGGTAGAGGTGAAGAAAGGATTAAGGGACAGCATAATCCTCCTGACCCTGACTTATGCAGCTGAAACAAGGGCATGGAATGAGTCACAGAGGTCAAGAATTCAGGCTGTGGAAATGTGCTGTTTGAGCAAAGTATGTAGTGTGACTAAATGGAATGAAGACAGGAATGAAGGGTTATGTGAGAGATTTGGTATGTCAAGGACTGCAAAGGGAATGAATTATAGAGTGGTAGAGTGGGAAGATTTTGGAGGGTTATCAATACACCAGGCCTATTATGTACAAGCAGGGGGCAAGAGGAGTGGAGCATGATATAATTTTTTTTCATACTTGATTGCCATTTCCTGCATTAATGTGATATAATGATGTAATCACTAGATATGAAGTCTGACAGTTTAATTTCTTAAGTTTTCAATAACTGTGGCTGTAAGAAGACATCAGTTTTTAATACTGAGCATATATAGGATATCCAAGCAACAAGTACTGTGAGTGGCTGACTTAGGAGCAGTGTGCATATGTATTAATAATTGATGAAAAAGAAGTGTCACAGTGAGTAAAATTTTAGATGGCAAAACTGACATCAGTTTACTCAAAAATATATCCTGGACGAACCTATTTATGTGCTAACTATATAATTGTCACTTTTGCTGTAATGGGGAGCAGTCTAAGACTTTTACACTGCCTGAACCAAGAAAATAAGAAGACAATAAATGTAAGCAGTCCATTAAATGTATTAGTCCAGACAGCATACTACTAAAGGTAGTCAGGGTCTACCTGCTGATCACAAACTAAAGTTGTTTAGTTTTGCTCATCTCTTCAGTTTGATATTAGCCAGAAATGCATTTAAATAAGAGTGAATATCGAGACTTGGCAACTGTGACAAGAGCCACAAAAAGGAATCAAAAGGAATGGATAAAACATGTAACACCAGAGAACAAAACTTTAAGAGATGTTGGTTGAAATAATAAATAACCTGGATCAGAGATTAATGCAATTAGAGATGGAAGTAATAAAACTTAAAAATCTATTTAAAGATAATTAGAGGTGTCATGAAATGAAAGAGGAACTCAAGGAATTGAAAATATAAATAAATGAACATGAGTGCAGAATGGCATGAGATGGGGGCTGATAAAGCATGTAACCAGAGGAAGGAAGGTAGAATGATTAAAGAGCAGGAGAGGTCAGTAGGAGGCTATTCTAGATGTCTTAGAAGCTGTTGAACAAGAGAAAACATTCATAACACTGTGTACTAATAATTTTTAAATCAGCTGCGATGGAGGTGAGGTTTTTAGGGATGGGTAATAGACTTGGAGCATGCTGACATGCAATGGGATTGGAACCTGGAAACACTGAAATTGAGGTGTTCAGGGTACTGAGTTAATCTGTAAATAGAATAATATGTATGTTTATTGACCGAACAATGAACAAAATTTATGATGTAGTAGATGAGAATTTCATAAAAGTGCAGAGCACAGAGAGGCAGTGCTTATTATCAGAAGGGGAAATTATAGAGCACACAGAGTCGTTGCTTATTATCAGAAAGGGAGATTAGAGAGAAAGCCAGAGGCACAGAGGTTAATGAACCTAAACTAATGGAATTAGCTGCCTGTTGGATGGCACCTATATTAGAAAGATTAGCTAACCAGGAGCTCAGCAGATATAAAGTTTTGATTATTGTTGGACTGGATGAAGAACATACACTGAATAAAGAGGAAAGGGGAAAGATAGAAAAAATGCTCAGTGGTCATTAAAGGCAGTAGATTTTTGTTTTTACATTGGGGGCTCCAGTCATGGACAAAAGGCCACAATAATGCCAGGCCTTAATTGGAATACAGAGAGGATTATGAAACAAAAACAAGACAATGGAAAGTATTTACAAGTTTTGGAGAAAGTGAAAAACATGTCTTTTAAAATGTGCCAGGTCACAGGTATTGGGAAAGAAGGAGATGGTAGAGAGTTCTAAAGCTTCAAGGTGTAGGGAAAGAAACAGTTATCAAAATGGCTCACCCCTGAGTTGCCATTGGCCACACAAATGCTGTCTCTGTTTTAAATGAAAGGAGAAGAATTGTTGGTTATAATAAGATTATAAAATGACAACCAATTATGGTTATATTTGATTTGAATTCATCTACCCAGGAGGAACTAAGACAGGATAAGAAAATCAAAAACAAGGTGGAATTGAGTAGAGTATTCATTAAGCCTGATAGACCGAGGCAAGATAGGGAAAAAGCAAAGAATACCATCAGTAGGTAAAAAAAAATGAAAGATCCCAATTGAGGCAAGAGGACCACCCCTGCCAGTGGTGCAGAGAGGTTAGGCATATGAGAAAATGGTAATAGTAGACTGAAAGTATTGTACTACTAATCTAACAGCATTTATACACATGGTAAGGAACTGGAATTTAAAGATTATATAAAGAAAAAAGCCCCTGATATTGTTGGAATTGTGGAAACAGAGCTTACTGATAAGATCTCACCTTTTTTGTCTAAAGGGGTACATGATAGTATGGGGAAAAAAGTGAAGACTGAGGAGGAAGAAGAGGTCTAGATCTCCTTTTAAGAGACAATTCAAGTTTCATGAAACAATAGTAGATGACCCATTTCGATAGTTCATAATGGAAAGGGTAACTGTAGGAAAGAAGTGCATAGTGGTATTGATAATATATAATCCTCCAAAGAATTTTAACAAAGCAGCACAAGTAAACAGTGACAACAATGAAGGAACAATCATGATGTTACATAAAGCAGTAAAACACACACTTCTCAAAGAAGGTAAAGTATTGATAATAGGGAACTTCATCAATAAGGAAATGGACTGATGGCATTTGGATTTTCATGGTGAGAAGGAATCTTGGAGGCACAAGCATGTCGGTGAACATACTGGAATGAGAAAGACTGGTTCACCTGCATTTATGGATCTTGTCTTTGCACAGACTACCATAAATATTGAAAATATCATATATATGGTACACCACTTGGAAAAAGTGAACATGTAATGCTTAACTTTGATTATATGGAAAATGAGGAAGGTAAAAGAGACAGAGACAGGACTTGAGGAGGAGGCATAATTGTGGAAATTACATAGAACTTAATTTCTTTGGTAACATAGATAAGGATTTGGAGGTCAGTACCTAAAAACCAGGGTTCTGTGGTGAAAGGTGCTGTGAAATGTACAATGGAATAGTTGGAAAATGTGTACCTTTAGCCTCAAATACAGAGGGAAAGTTAAGAAAGAGGGAAGAATGGTCTAATCAAAGATATCAAAAAACAGGGGAGCTTCGAGATATTCAGTGCATATAATGAGTATAGCAGGGTAAGAAATTTGAAAATAATATCATGGTCAAGGTTAGCAAAAATCTGAAACTACCATAAATTCATCAAGAGTCAGTTAAAGAGCTGCTAATCATACTAAGTGATTCAGAGGGAAGGATTGTTGAGGATGATGTAAAGATGATTAACAATGCAGAAGTGGCTTCCCAGTGGAATACATTATAGCCCCAACACCAATGAGATGGACTGAGGAGTATGTTTTAGAAAACACTGAGGTATCTAGAAAAGACATAAACAGTAATAAAAGGTCTTGACCCATACAAGGCTTATGGTCCCAGTGAAATTTCGCCATATGTGCTGAAAATGTGTGCAGATACACTAGATAAATGTCTTGAAATTCTTTACAGGATGTGACTGGTCAAAGGCTTAGAGCCAATTGGATGGAAAAGGATAAACTTCATACTTATCTATAAGAAAGGAGACCAAAAAGAGAACACCAAACTATAGCCCAGTCTCACTGATGAGTGCAGTATGTAAGGTTATGGAAGAGATAATTAGAAAGCAAATGGATGAATTTCTATTGAGGAGAAATTAGTAAAGTAGAAACAACACAGTTTTAGGGAAAGGAGGTTATGTGTAACCTCTTAGATTTTTACAAGGGAGTGAGCTCTGTCATAGACAAATGGGAAGGGCTGGGTAGATTGTTTATATCTGGATTGCCAAAAAACATTTAGCATTGTAGCACATGGGAGGCTGATTAAGGAATTGAGACACCAGGCAGAAATAAGGGGGAAACTCCTTTATTGGATAGATTATCTCGGTGGAAGGGAACAAAGGACTCATGTCACAGAAACCTTTTCAAAATGGTTTGAGGAGATCATTTGAGTGCCACTGGGCTTAGTTCTGGGACATTATTCTTTTTGATCTGTGTATGAAATCCTACCTGAATATTTTTGCAGGTAATTCAAAGGCCGTAAGGGAATTGAAAAGCAACTGAAAAGGATTCGATTGACTTACAAGGGGTCCTAGACAGATTCCAAAATTGGTCTGATACATGGTTGATGAAATTCAGCCCAAGTAAATGTGAAATTATGAGAATGGAACAACGTGAAAGATGGTCTCAGTTTGATTATTATCAAGCAGGAAATAAGCTTCAGTATTGTGTGTGTGAGCATGACTTAGGAGTGAACTTTGTCTCTAACCTTTTGCCATAGTCTCATATCAGGGGAAGTTAAAGACACAGGATATCTGCTGGCAAATATTAGTATAGCATTAAAGTATATGGATGAAAAAATAATTAGGATACTGTTCATATCATACATAAAGCCACACCTAAAGAAACACAAAAAGCTGATAGAGAAAGTCTAAAGGGGGGCAACAAAGACAGTACCAGGGAAAAGCTAGAGGATTTAAATTTGCCCATCATGAAAGAGGTAAGAGTGAGGGGTATTATGATCACAACCCTTAAATTCTAAAGACAGATCAGTGATGTAGGTAGTGAAAAGCTCATCAAGAGTTGGAGGGATAGAGAAGCCAGAGGATATAACATGAAATAGAGCAAGAAACTTCTTGAAAAAGATGTAAAGAAGTGCTATTATAGTATAAAAGTGGGGAATGAATGGAATAGAATGACTGAGGATTTGGTTTATAAGAAAGCAGTCATGCACTTAAAGTTGTTGTATTAGAGTTGAGAATGTTCAAGAGATGGGGCACCATGAATGTAGAACTCCCTCCCCCTATAGTAAGAACAGGTAATTATACACATGCACACACATACGGCACTGGAGTTAGAAAGATTATTAAAACAGGTGTTTGATGCATTTGAATCACTGATTGTTTTTAGTTTGGAAGATCATACACCAGGTAAGGAAGAAAGAAAGAAAAAGGGAATAGATTATTAAAAATTTTCTAGAAACTATAGAATTGCCAGAAATAATTTAGGTGATAAACAAGAGAAAAATTGGTGGTTATGCTTGAGATGAAGTAGATGGCCACTTATAGTTACATTTGACTTAAAGGTATAAAGCCAGGAGGTATTTAGAAAAGAAATTAAAAGAGAAGGTGGAAGTAAATGGGGTATTCATCAAATGTGATAAAGGAAATGAAGGAAAGAAGCAAAGAATGCCAATTGTGACAAAATAGTGGTGCAGCCCCACCAACAACACTGAAAGGACAGGAGTTTTAGATGGCAATGTGAGACTGAAAGTGATTTAATCAAATGACAATGGATTAGTAGTTAATGGTATAAAGCTAGAATTCAAGGATCATATAAGGGAAAGTGCACCTGATGTTGTTGGAGTTATGGAATTTAAGCTTATAAAGAGACAAGATCTCATTTGTTGTACCTAGAGGGGTTCATAATAGTAAGTAGGGATAGAGAAGGCAAAGGAAGGGAAGGATTGGCCCTCTTGATAAGAATTAGCCTTAGGAATCAAGAAATAGTGGAGGATGACCCAATAAGACAATGGGAAAAGTAAATGTAAAAGAGAAGTGCATGGTAGTGGTTAGCATTAGTTACCATGAGTTAGCATAGGCCATCTGTGGGTTGGATTTTCACAGGTTCAAATCTTGGGAGCAGCAGTCAACCTGCACCCAACCAAGGTGTTCATCTTTACCGTGGGGCTGGTCGCTAAATGGAATTAAGGCTTGGTACATATGTGCAATGTTAAGAGACGGCAACATGAGTGTAAATATTATATAATCCTTGATAAAATTGTAGTGATCCAGAAAAAGTATACAGTGATAACAAAGAAGGAACATTCAGGATGGTACATGAAACTATAGAACACTCATTTCTCATACATGGTAAAGTACTAATGATGGGGGATTTCATATATAAAGAGATAGCCTGAGGAAATTGGATTTTTGTGGTGATGGGTAGTCAAGGAGGTAAGCTTTTGGAGTGTATATATGATAATATTCTATACTAACACATCAGTGAGTGTACTAGGATGAGATGAACTGTATGTGTTGTCTTCACACGTACTAGTATGGATATTGAGAATATTATATATGAAACACCAACTGGGAAAAGTGATCACATAAATTCAAGAGTGCCTGTGTGGTTAAAGAGGATATTAAAGAGGAAGTGTAG
Organism: Panulirus argus; assembly: GCA_038088735.1. Lineage (NCBI taxonomy): Eukaryota > Metazoa > Arthropoda > Malacostraca > Decapoda > Palinuridae > Panulirus > Panulirus argus. Next base: position 1,685 of record JAYMFT010207952.1, on the reverse strand, counting down.
TCATGGAAGCTAAATAAACCTCAGCAATATCTATGGTAACATAGACCATATATTGGGAGGTGGAGTAGTATTTAGGAACTAGGGCTTTTTGGTGAAAGGTTCAGTGAAATTTACAATGAAGGGGAGAACATGGGTACCTCTAGCCCAAGGTACAAAGGTAATGGAAAGAAAGAGGAAAGAACAGTCTAAGAAAAGATGTCAAACAGCAGTGGAGCTCTGGATATGCGGTGGTGTAGATGGCACACCAGCCAGCCAGCATTTGCAAGGTACAAGTTGCCAATCAAAAATCCAACAACCTTAGGATCTCATGGCTGCTGGATTTTCGATTTTTCCAGGAAATTGATTGATTGCCTCCTGACTCTATATATGTTGTGTATATTGTAACAGAAAATGGCTACAGTACTTTAAAGAAAGAAAGTTAAACATTATATGAAAAGCAAATGAACTTTTTATGTTGAACAACTAAATAAAATGGTTTGGGTGTAGTAAAATGATATAGTACTCTTCTGGGAACATGCTGGACTTACAGCACAGTTCTGAAGAATTTCCAATTAGTACTGTGCACAGTAGAAAAAGTTAAATACAAGTAGCAGGTGGGTTATGAGGATCATCATTTTCATCACTAACTGAAAGAACAGCATCCTTCAAAGCTTTAAAACCAAGGAATTTTTAAACTGTGCTCACCATGCGGGTACAGATGACACCGAGATTCATGCCAGAAAACTGATGGAACTGAAATAATGATTGCCGAGTTTTTGATTGGCAACCTGTATAAGTGAGTAAGGAATGAGAATAGCAGGATAAGAAAGGATGAAATTAAAAATTGAGAAGAATATTGTGGACAAGGCAGGAGAAATCCAAAACTTCTCCAGTTAAAGATCTGCAAATCAGGCAAAGGGGTTCAGAGGGAAGAATTGTAGAGGATGATGTAAAGATATGTGAGGAAGTGAACAAGTTCAAAAGTAATATGACAGTGGAAGGTGCTATTTGCCCAAAACAATGAGATGGAATGGGGAGGATGTTTTGGAAAACAATGAGTTCCCTAGAGAAGATATTAAGAGAATGATAGAAGGTCTTAAGTCATACAAGGCTCATGGTCCTGATGAAATTGCTCCATATGTAATGAAACTATGTGCAGGTATGCTCAGTAAACCTCTTGAAATACTGCAGGGAAGTCACCGGAGAGAGCCAAAGTGCCAAAGGAATGGAAAAAGACAAACATCATACTTATATATAAGAAAGGAGACCAGGAAGTAGGCTCTGAGATACAGACTGGTCTCACTGTCGAATGTGGTCTGTAAGGTTCAGGAAAAGATAATTAGAAAGTAAATTGATGCTTTGTCCCTGAGGATAAATTACCTAAGAAAGAAACAGCACAGTTTTAGGGAGAGGTGTCACATGTAACAAATCTCATAGATATATACAAGAGTGAGTTTTGTCTAAGACAAAATGGAAGGGCTGGATGAACTGGTTGTACTGAAGTGACAGAAAGTATTTAGCCTTGTACTGTATGGGGGAGGGATAATTAAGAAGCTAGATCACCAGACAACGATAAGGGGGAAAGTTTTTATTTTATTTTATTTTATTTTATTTTATTTTTTTTTTTTTTTGAAGGTTCCAGTCACAGACAAAAGTCCACATCAAGGCCGGGCCCTAATTGAAATATAGAGAGAGTTGAGAAATTG
>JAYMFT010207941.1:0-11557 GCA_038088735.1 Panulirus argus | reverse complement strand
ACATATATATATATATATATATATATATATATCTATATATATCTATATATATTCTAACCCATGCATTCGGTTCCTGAAAGATCTGATCATCTGTACCGTCGCCATCTGCGTTCTGGCTCTTTACAGATATCTCTGGTGAGCCGGGAAATAAAAGTGAGGTTGGCTTTGGCCCCCAAGTCTAGACCGCGACTGCATATTAGACGGTAAGGAGGCGTGGGGGAGGGGGGGTAGGGCGCCCCTTGCCGCGCCAGATGGTGGATATAAAGTGTATTACCCGCGCCTTGTCGCAAGCACCACGCCCTCCCGATGAGAAAAGTTGGCCGCGTCGTGGCCAATATGAGATGAAGGCGACACAAGAACAGATATTGTTCTTTCCAACTTCCCCAGCGAGGGAGGAGGAGGGGTGTGGGGGGGGGGGCGCCTCCTTTTGGGGCGTCCAGTGTGGTGCCGGGTGGCTGTCGTAAGGGGGACATGGTGGCGGTCAGCGGGTGGGATCTTCGACCCTACGGTAAGCCGCTTCTTGTGACTGTCTGCGACAGCACTTTCATGATAATTTTAATCAACACTCTGACAATCGACTGTCGCCTCCGTTTTCATTTGTATGTTAATTTCGGCCCCTGACGGTCGCTCTTGCCATTCGCTGGGCACGTGTTTTCGCCTTCCATCCAAAATTGAAGCTTTCCGTGAGGGATTTTTTTCTCTTCTTCTCTTTTGGGAAGGAGCCGACGACATGTGTACCTCTCTGTGCCCCACAGCTATGACTCAGGAAGGGTCCTTCACTCCCCTCGAGTCCAGAGAACTGCCTTGCACGAGTGACAGGACGTTTTGACCCTCCTGGTAGTTCGTAAGTGACCTCTCGACGACCCTTTGCACGCGATCTTGGCTATTTTAGGCCCTGAACCACTTCGATGAGAGCGCGAGAACATATTACGGGAAGATGGTAATGGAAATCTAAATTCCAATCTCCTCTGCGAGGCACCCATATGGGGATTCCCGTTCGGGAGACGACTGTTGGTTGGTTGGCGGGTTCGAGCTGTTTTGAATACTTCGGGAGGAGGAGGAGGGGGGAATCGAACCAATGAACCAGTCTGAGGTGTTGATATCTGGCTTTGTGACCTTGGAAGCCACGTTCCAATTGTCGAACCTCCGTCTGAACGCTGGCCAAAGTATCCTTCAATCCTTAGATGTGCAATAAGGTGTTTGAACTCAATGTTTCGGATACTCCTCGTTCTTGTATTTCATTACGTCTCATGACAATGATATATGTTCCGCTTATGACTTTATATCTGGGTTCATTGCAATATATTAGCAACGAGATTTTGCGATATTTATTCGGTATGTTCGACAGAAACTGTCATGAGAATTATAGGAGGGAGTGCATCCATTTTTTATGGCGTTGTGGTTTACTGAATACCAACAAGGCTGGGTCACCTGGCCAGCTTATTGCTGTTGTCGTAAAGCTTCGCTTCACACGAGTACTGAGGTTTCAGGTGACACTCTTCCTTGTAGCGTTTAACTATCTACTGCCTCAGGTACCTCTTTGATTTGTCTTTGTTTTGTGTGTATGTTGGGAGGGGGATGCGTGTAATCATATGTGTATGTGTGAACTTACTCATGTGCGTGTGTGTAATTACTGTACGAGGGGGAAGTTCTACACCCCTGGGGCCCCCATCTCTTTGACATTCTGTACTCTTACAACTTTTTAACTTCAGTATGCTGTCCACATTCACAGCCTCATAACTGGGTGTTTTCCACTTATCTTCATTATTTCCTCGTGTAGTCTACTCCAATCGTCCTCCGTATACTGTAGAACTTGTTCTTGATGGCTTCTTTAACAAGAGTCTTTCTTAATTTCATGTTATGTGTTCTGGTTGTTCAGTCTTTGCATCCTTCGAAGATGTATTCCCTGTCGGCGTCATCAAACAGGTTTAAAAACCTGAAGTTGTGGTCAAGTCACGCTCTACTCTCCTCTCTCTCTCTCTCTCTCTCTCTCTCCTGGTGGACGTATTCATGACTTTTAAAGTTCTCACTGAAACTCGGTTCTTTTAATTCTGGTGCCACTTTTGTTGCCATTCCCCACAGGACCTTCGCAATTAGGTCTTTGTGCTATACTAAAGTTCGCTGGACAAACTTAATATGTATGTTCAAGGTATGTTCTGCTATACGATGTCAACAGTTAATTGAATATTTCTGAACTTACGTAAGTACACGAATATAAGTCTAATATTTATTACCTGACAGTTAGTCTTCTTTACAGTCCTCTAAGGTAGTCCCTGTGGTACCAGATTAGGTTCAGTTTCAATTTCAAAGTCCCTCTCACACTCATAATCCTGCAACTTATTTCGTGCTAGATAATAGTCGTATCAAGACCCTCTCCACTGCGTCCCGTCCCCAATACTTTGGATTTACTTCATATGAATTTCATCAACAAAGTATCAGACCAACTTTGGACTCTGTCTTGGTCCCTTTGTAAGGTGATGCACTCCTCCTCACTTGTTACTTCTCTCTGTTAACCTCGACATCATCAGTAAACATAATCAGGTATGAGTCCAATCCTGGCGAGTCACTGGAATAGATCAAGAAGAAAGATGGTTCCAGGACTGAAACTTGCGGCACGCCATTGGATGTCATCAACTCATTTGGAGAACGTTCCCCTGACATATGTTCGTTCCTTTCCAGTAAGATGAATTTCTATCCACCGAAGGAGTTTTCCACCTTATCCCTACCTGAAGATTCACCGTCTTTGCCATCCTCGTATTTGGTATCGTGTCAAATTCTCTCAGCCATTTTGGGTACACACAATTTACCTAACCTTCCCTCTTGTCTACAGCTGAACTGACTCCTTTCTCCGAATTCCCAGAATGCCATCGAAACTCAAATTACGTCGTCCGCTATGGTGCATGCCACTACACCGTTCAAACAACGTCAACAAAAGTCGAGTCGACCTCTGAGCTGTTTATTTTAACTGAAGAGGACGTTTATCTCCCGAAGATATGGCTCTACAACAAGTCCGCAGTAAATACCTCAATTTAAACTACAAAAGACTTTAGCGTGAAGCGCAACATTGCATCTTAATGGAATCGAAAAAAACAGGTTCCCAAAACCCCCTGTAACGATCCCTCCGTGCCGTGTAGCCCTAACGGAATAACGGTAAAACAGACGATATTCTCCATAACTTTTCGTAATGGACGTGGAATATAAGTGAAAATCTCCATTAGTACGATCCTGGGGTGATGTAGACCATATAATTGTGGTGTGAGACGCCTTTGAGTTTACATAATTGTGTTGGGCTTTCCTAATCGCATTACGCGCGATGCTCCTCTTATAGACGACGCCCAAGCGCGGGGAAGACATTCGAACACTACTCTCTCGGAGGATCTAAACCCACTTTACTTAACTTGACACTTGGGTTTCTGGTACTTATTGTATTTGCATTTGAGTGTCGATAGTTTTGAACTATTCCAAGTTGCTAGACAGTACTTAGACGGCATTATTTACAGGAACTGTTAGGGAAGAAACGAAACAATTTGAGAGGTAGCGTAACAATAACCTCCGCCTCCTCCCTGGGCCGGGAGCTGGCGTCTGCCTCTCGCTATAAGGTAGCAAGGGTGAAGGTAATGCGAATGCTCTGAGGGGGGGAGAGGCATGGCCACATAGACAAACTTTCTGGGCACACAGAAATCAAGGAAATGGCCTCTGGTGGCGGCATTTCGAGCCGATTATGCTAGACATCCCTTTCTTTGAATGAGTTTGCCTCCCTCCCCCTATCTCTCTCTCCTCCTTCTCTTTCCCCCATCATGATGTGGGAGGTTGTGAGACTTGTAGGAGAGGGACCTGTCTGCTTACACTTTAGTGACCGTATCTTTTCCCGTCCATGGGTCTTTCTCTGTCTATGCCTTCTCTCTGTATTATTCGCCTGTCACTCATAACACAGCTGGACAACAGAAGAAATGGTTGAAGGACCAGTCGTTAACGGGCTCTGTCCTGAGAGCCTTGGTGGAGGACTGAAGACAAAGGTTTTACTCGGCCAACGCCGCAGTGGAGATCTCTGTGTATGCACGACATCTGATGTCTTTTTACTGCTGGAGAACGCAGAGACTTAATCTCCTAAGTACGGCAGTACGGTCCTTGAGCACGACGGCACGACTCTTCAGCACAGCTCTACGATCCTTCAGCGCGAAAGTACGATCACGTATCACGATCATACGACCTGTGGATATGATGACTTAAGTCTTTAAGGGTCAGGTCAAAGGCCACGCCATCATAGCCGAGGGTTGCCCGAGTGAGTCAGACGGATAATGAATATAGATATCTGAAAAATACATCGTTGCAGACGTAAAATCAACGATAGTGATTGAATACAAAAATAAGAACAAATTAGACACCTGTATACACAAGACAAGGACAATACTGCCTGTATTTGATGACAAAGAAAGCCGATGGCATCCTTCTTTAGGAATAAACCAGAGAGATGAGAGAAACTATGGTCTGTGATACCCGTAGACAACACAAAACTTATCCAACGTACGGAAATAAACAAGTTCGATGATCCCCTTACAAACGCACACAAGACCTATGACATGGCGTCAGAAACACGAATGATGGCCTCATTTGCACACAGCCTCAGCTGTCTTGTGTTATGCACCGAGACTGGAAGCTACAATCCACAACCAAGCCTGACAGACAACTTCTTGTTTTACCTTGACCATTTCATATGCCTTTGTTCACCCGGTTAAAACCATATCTCTAATTCTATCTTATCCAACACATGCCTTTCGCCCTCTTGAAAGTTCAGGCCCCGTTACCCCAGAGCTTTTTCCGGTCCTTCCCACAATCCAAAAGACATGGAAGAGACCCCTTCTGTTCCTTTAGGGACCCCAAGCATCGAAACAACTCCCTGTGTTCTTCTCAAGACCTCAGACATCGAAGTAGCTCACCTCACTCTCTTCCGAAGACCTTGACCATCGAAGTAGCTCCTCCCCCCCCCCACGGCTGTCCTTACGTCTACGCTGATGAAAATAAGGACGTGACGTCGACCAAAACGGTCTCGACGTTAAATTCGACGGCTCTCCGGCGCACCGCACGACTCTCCAAGAGGCCATAAAGTCTCTCTGGGAGTTCGTAGGGGGGAGGCTGGAGATCTAGGGATCGAAGAGCTTTTCCTGGGATGTCACCTTATTTTTTTTTTCCTCTCCCCTTGTGCGTGAATCGGGGGGGCTCTGTAGAAATTGAGGGTGTAGGATACTCGAACGGGCATTAGTATGCGCGTCTGGGGGTTACTAATTCTCGCAAGTCGCTCCCGCTGCTTGGATTTATGAGGATTAATCGGGTTGCCCGTTGTGACGAGGATTTACAGGAGTTGCAGGAGGTGCGTTTGGAGTCAAGTTGTAGGAGTAGAGAGGGGTGTGTGTGGAGAGTCGGGAGTGGAAGCCTTGATTTGAATTGTAGTTTGGACTATAAGGCTGAGGTTTGGAGCTGGGGTCTTTGGATGGGGCTCTTGCTGCTTTCATGGGGATGAATGGGTGATGCTGAAGAGCCGTGGTGGGGCGAGTGGCTAGGCGGGGTCTGAGGGAGAATGGGTGACGGGATCGGCAGCGATGGGGACACTGCTGCCGTCCAGGGACGCTATTGCCGTCCAGGGACACTGCTGCCGTCCAGGGACGCTACTGCCGTCCAGGGACATTGCTACCATCCCAGGACACTACTGCCGTCCAGGGACACCATTACCGTCCAGGGACACTACTGCCGTCCAGGGACATTGCTACCATCCCAGGACACTTCTACCGTCCAGGGACACTATTACTGTCCAGGGACACTATTACCGTCCAGGGACACTACTAACGTCATGGGACATTCCTACCGCCCAGGGACACCACTGCACCCTTGACCATTCTGCTGATAAGCGAAATTAAGGTCAAAATTCATTCCCCGTCGTTCCGTTTTTTTTATTCGTCCGAATCCTCTGATATGCAAATTTTCAGATTTGATCAAGAAACTTCCAGTCGTGTGAATGAGTTTGGCCAATGTGTGTGTGTGTATGGGGGGGGGGAGAGATAGAGAGAGGACCAGGGTGGTGGTGGTGGTCATCAACTGCCCAGGTCACCACCAGATGGCTCCAGTCTGTTTAACCTGGGGTCGAACGTCTAACACCAGATGAGATTAATGATCAATAAACAACGATTAGCAAGCGTTCAAATTACTCCTAATTAGGGGCTGGAGGCGAGTGATTAAGGCCACGTTCGTGAACGCAGCTAAACAGGCTGTTGGCTATCGTTCCAGGCAGGCGGGCGGGTGGGCAGGGTCGCCTTAACACTGGTTTAGATTAAACCTGTGTTGGCTTAGGCTACGGTAGTTTGTCAGGCTCTCGTGTGCGCGGACCGGTTCGAATCCCCAAGGGAGGCTACAGCGAGGAGGTCTTCTGTTTAGGGACGCGGTTGGCCAAGGATTGTGGGACAGAGTCCATGGGCGAGGCACCATTAATAATAATAATGATTATGATAATAATGATAGTAATGATAATAATAATGATAATGATAATAATTTTCTTAGTAATAATAATGATAATGATAATAATAATAAATATAATGATAATAGTAATAATGATAATAGTACTAATAATAATGATAATAGTACCAATAATAATGATGATAATGATAATTATATTGATAATGATATTACCCGAATATGGAAAAACAGAACAAGTGTAATAATGATGATGATAATATTAATGATGATAATGATACACATGAATATTCATGAGGGCGAATGAGGCCTTTCCTTCGTCTATTCCCGGCGCTACCTCGCTGACGCGGGAAACACCGAATAAAAAAAAAGAAAAAATCATATAAAAACTTGCACTGGATTACGTAATTCAACACAAAAAAAATTTGTATTTCTTATTTGCTATAATGAATTTAAACTTATGAACGTGTTCATTGTCAGGTTTTAATAACGGTGATGGTATCTTATCATAATTACCTAATTTGCATTTAACCTCGCTCATACCGACACACACACACACACACACACGCACACACACGGACACACACGGTTGTTGGTAGATGGAAAATATAATTATTTGCATGGTTTACAAAAAAAAAAAAAACAAACCCTGGCTGTATAATTGCTGCCGGCCGGAAAAGCCACAGCGGCCGACAATCTAATTTGTCAGACTAACAACAACACTGCAGATGTTTGTGTATAACGGTGACCCGGGGTGGGTCGCCCCCCCCCCCCCCTCTCTCTCTCTCTCATCCCAGTAGCAGCAGCAGCAGTGCATAGACCACGAATTCTACGCGTGGGGCGCGACGCTCCCGACCTCCATGCCCTCCCCCGTCTTAGACCTACAGCGAATGACTGGTCCTCATGGAAGGAACTCTGGCCGGGGGCGTCTGGACGAGGAGTCTGGATGGTGGCATTACAGAGAGACAGACCCTCGCCAGCCGGGGATATTTTAAGTTTTTTCTATTTTTTATGTCTACGAATTCTTGAACAGGAATTCCCTTGTCTCAATCTCTCTCTCCACATTCGAGTGGTCTTAAATGATGCACACATTGGTGTCTTTGTGCAAGTCGTAGACAAAATTAACGGCATCTGGGGTCTACTGATTTTATTCCCATGGCGATGAATCTCTCAGTTGTCCTGAAGGGGGTTTAGTCTCATCTCTTCAAGCGGGCGAACTGCTATGGTTCTGGCCATTGTGGGCAGGGTGTTTCTGTAGGTTACAACAGTCTGTGCGAGTTCGCCATCTGTGATAGATAAAAAGAATGATACACTTGCAACTTTTGATTTCCGTTAAACTCTCCAGAGATCTCTACGCTAAAAGCCGTTCATCAGATGCGGATGAAACGTCAAGTAATTCAGCTATACAAGAGCTTTATTTACACGCGATAGATGGGTCTTTCAAGTCTACGTACCTTTAAGTGTATCAGTATGTAAAGTCGACCGAGGGCTCTTCTCCCGATGCCCCTGGCCGCCTCACGAGCTGTTGCCAATCTGCTGTGCCAGAATGCACGCCACGGCACTTGCTGACGTCTCGTTAATGATGTGTTGATTGTGTCCCCAGCTGTAAACCACTGACGCTATTCACTGGCCTCCCCTTGTTGTCTGGCACAGGCTCTGGCGGGATGTATGCATTCATATCCCAGAGTTGTTGGCGAGAGTCAACAACACGGAGGGCCGCTGGTGTGATGAATGTCCGCTGTTCTGCAGAGGGTAAGCAGTGTTCAATATCGTTTCGCTTCGTGCATCCTAAATTATGGGGCTAGAACGCTGCCAAATGTAAATGCTGCTGTTTTTTCTATGCTAACACTGGATGTGCCCTTATGAAGGCCCTTGCCTAAGCCAGGTACCCAAATCATCGGCTAGCTTCTAAGGGAGGATGAGCAGCTGGGTTGACAGCGGTCCTACTACAGCAACCAGGATTCGAACCTATGCGCTCGACCCCGGGCCGGCTCGTGAATGCGTCTCGGGCAGCATCGCTAACCACTACACACCACGGAGGTTGATGGAACTGAAGTTGATGGTATAGTGATATCAAAGGTAATGCTCAGGCCATCCATTATCCAAACAGTACCATTGTGCTGCAAAAGCTCGACAGATTCTTTACCCGCGCGTCTAAATTTCTCCCGTACAGAGGTACTCGCGATCCAGCCTGTGCTGAGAGTCGTGCAATTGCACAGTACACCGGTGGCTGCATGATGCAAAATTGTGTCTTAACTGGCGGGACGAACATCATCACTGGTTTCAGACTCTGTGAATCCCCTCCCGGTAGAATCCCCAAAACGCGATGATCCCTCACGTTTTGATATCCGTTTTAATTTTCAACTCTGTCCCACTTAACCATCTCAGTTATTGGACATTTTCCGTTTTGTTCTCCTTCTCTTGCACGAAGTCTGGTCATTGATGTCTCTCAAGGTATTACTCTTTCCTGCAAACACTTCCGAGAAGAAATAAGGGTGATTTCAAGAGCATTTCTAGGAGGCGTCATGGTAAGCAACGTTTACCTAAGATACGTCATTAACGGAAGAAGTTCTGCGCAGGCATCCAAAAGAGGACGCTCGTTGCAGGCGGTCCTCAGTGCAGGCAAGCACAGCCTCCAACAATGGTCCTCGGTGCACCTCAAACAACTTATCTGCATCTTTAACGAGCTGCAAAAAAGCCCGACCCATTAACGCATCCAGAAACGGGCGTCTTCAATATATCCATAAAGGGAGAAGCTTAAAAGCCGACGAACACGCAGTATCAACACCAGAGCAACACACCTGAATACACAGACACACACACACGCCGAGCCTACACGACACGCTCGAATGACATTCCCCTCCTCCCTTCCCCTCCCCCCTCTCCTCATTCATTTACTTTTACATCAAAGCACAAAATGAAAGCAGAGGCCAGGTCTCTAGGCTTGCCCCAGCTTGCTTGCTTGCTTGCCTTATCTCACCTCAAACCGACCCATTCATGCGACGGGGCAAAGTTAACTCCATACCATCCCCTGGGGAGCTTACTCAAACGACCTCGTGCTCCCCCCATTCACCAGCTCTAGTTACTACTTTCCACCCCATTTTCCCCGGCTCTCCCCAGACCCGTGAGTCTCTGGTCAGTGTTCGGGCAACGCCCGCGGCGGCGGCGGTGTACTTACGGTGCCGACTTACAGCCCTCGGGCGTAAGTAGACGGGTTAGTTACGGGTGTTATGTCGGACGGAGCTGAAGACGCATTCAGGTCTGGTTGTGGAGGTTGCTGGCGAGGCTGAGGAGAGAGCGAGAGCCTTTCTTGTAAACAGAGTGGGGCGTCTTCCCTCCTTGGGGAATGCCGTGTACACGCCAGTAGAGAAAGGCGAGGAAGGAACGCGAGAGAAAGCCAGTGTTGTCTGCCTCGGCTGAGTGAGGTGGGGTGGTGGTCGTGTGAGGAGGACAGAAAGAAAAAAAGATACATTAGTCTTTTCTGTGTGGGAGAAAAGGTAGTTTACAGACCATTAAGGGCAGGTTTAGCTGTCCCCACGCGCAAGGAGGAGGGAGGCGGGCGGCCTCCTCCTCCTTCCCCGACCTCCTCCTCCTTCAGATACACCTGTCGAAGGAGGCGCAGAGGGAGGAGTGAGGACATCTGGAGTGGTGTGTGTGGCATCATCTGTGTTTGGGGCGTGAGGAGTATGTAACAGGATGTGTACTGGCTTGTGTATTATTATTATTATTATTATTATTATTATTATTATTATTATTATTATTATTATCATTATCATTACCATTAGTATTATTATCATATTATTATTATTATTATTATTATTATCATTATTATTATTATTATCATTATATTATTATTATCATTAATAGTAATAGTGATAATGATGATAATGAAAATAGTAATAATAATGATTGGTGAAGTATTAAAATAAGTGCAGAAAAAGGGAATGTGTATATAACATAAAGTATTCATGCAGGGATTCATGAGTAAACATACACACACAGCAACACAAACACAAACATACACGCGCAGATAAACAATTGAAAACTTAGACTAAAATACACAAGTAGACAACAGCCCTAAACAGACTAGCCTTAGATCCATAACCAATCAATGAACTCTCTCAGTATCATTCAGTGGACATATAACCCTTTAAAATCTCATTATTGCTATCACACAACTCTGCAACACCTCTTTCTACATGACGTTATTACCCCTAAGGTGTGAGAGGTCCCGGACAACCATTCCAGATACGCTTGTGTTAAAAGACATCGTGAAACGAGATTATACTTCCAGAACACACGAATATCAAAGGCAACCATATTGTCAGATTATTATGGAACGATAATCCATCCATCTCCCCACTGGTTCATGACGACACAGTATCAGTAATGCCCACCCCAGACTGCATTTCCAGCAGAGGTAAAAGACTTGGTAAAGATTTTTCTCGCTGAACGGGTGATCTGTCCCGTGTGTCCATTCTCTTGATAAATCCCGTCCCGTTCACAAGGGCTTTGATTACTGGAGGCCCCTTTCCCTGCTGCCACGTAGGAGATAAACCGGTGTCGATGTGGAGCTGAAACAAGGATTTGATTTCCATTATATGATATTAACTGTTGTAAGCCGGATGTGATAGTTTGGTAGGGTTCAGGACCTGCCTGACGGAGCACCTGCCTGATGGAGTACCCGCCTGATTGGGGGTGTCTACCTGTGGAGGACCTGCCTGACGGAGTACCGCCTGACCGAGTGCCTACCTTATGAAGCACCTGCCTGACGGAATTACTACCTGAAGAAGGACTTGCCAGACGGAGTCAATACCTGACGGAGGACCTGCCTGACGGAGAGCCTACCAGGTAGATTACCTTCTTGACGAAGTACTCACTTGACGGAATACTTGCCTGATGAAGTACCTTTTTGACGAAGTACCTACCTGATGGAGTCCATGTCTGATGGTTTCGTAAGAGGATAATCTGGCACTGGTGAGGGAATGTTCATTGCCCATTATATTCAAAATGTTACTTTTCAACATCAGAATTATGGATATAAACGCTAATTGCCGAAGAATATCCTGTGTTTATATATATATATATATATATA
>JAYMFT010207930.1:0-11557 GCA_038088735.1 Panulirus argus | reverse complement strand
CTTTCAAGTAGTATATTGCTTTACATTATAGTATATATAAAGCTTGAAACAGTAAGATGCTCGTAAATGCCAATTATATTAAGAATCCTCAGAATATATGAATTTCAAACTCATTTTGATGTAGTTAGGAGGAATTTAAAATTGTTTTTTATGCCAGAAGTTCGTTTTGTACATCAAAAGGCAACAATAAATTGCTACCAAAATGACAGATTTTTATTTTTCCTTTTTAACCCCCAAAATTTACACACCCTAAAGTAGAATTCATATACCTTTACAACATTCTTTTATCCCACTCAATTTCTAACATGATTATCTCCTTTCTTATTAACCACCTTTATTATAAGATTCTGTTGTTTCTTTTTAGCTTTTATTTAAGATACTTTAGTTCATATTTCATCATTTTTATTTGTTACGTTATGCATGTCCTAGAGTGATTATCTCATTTTTGTTTAACCAGTTTTATGAACTTACATTTTTTAAAATTACTATGGTTTTTTTTCTTAAGATACTTCGGTTTGTTTTTTACCTTTTTGGTTGCTCCTTCATCAGCACATGCTGCTTCAATTGTGATTCGAACAATGTGCAAGCTATATCTTCTTTTTTAATTTATTGAACCAGCTGTGACTTGCTGTGACATTCTCGAAGTAATCCTCTCCTCCTCGCCCCTTCAAAGTCTCAAAAAGACATCAAGCCTTCACCATACTTGTTAGTAATCTTAGTGGTACATGTTTTTGAATTTGGTCTTCTATCCACAGCATCAACAACTTTTCCGTTTTGTGGATGGGCCCTTGTCATTGCTTTGTTATTATCGTATACTTCATACTTGTCAAATCTTTCACTGCTTCATGTATTTTTTCTTTGTCCTTTAGAATTGTGGAGACCATCGAATGGGACAACCGTAGATCGTGTGCAATCACATAACTTTTTTCCTCCTTCATATTGGGTGATTACCTTCATTTCAATTTCAAATTGAGCATCATCCTCGGCTTCTTGGCAGATCTATCAACATGTGATGGGTTTTTCCTCATGCTTGTCATCTTTGGGGTTTAATACAAAAATAGTTTAGTCCATCACGAAAATTCGTTAGATTCACTTGAATGATGCGCATTTACTGAATTGTAATTAAAAGTGAGAACTGAGAGAGATGCTGTGATTTACACAGTGCCGAAATATCATCTGACAGTCACTATCTTATGCATGCAGTTGTTAGCATGGCGGATGTACAGCCAAACATAATTTTTACATTTATGTATATTTTTTTAATTTATATTTTTTTTTCAGTTGTAAATACGGATGGTCGTAAGTCGTATAGGTCGTAAGTAGGGGAGAGCTTGTATATAAAGATATCCTTACTGTTTGTAGATTTGGAAGGAGCTAGTGTGTTAAAAGTAAGACTTTTTTCAGTCTGAAGTGGGTAGAGTAATTCTTTTTACTGTAGTGATACAGCAATTTTAACCAGTCATGATGTACAGAGAGGATTTGGTAAGTTAGGTTAGGGTTCTGTGGTCTCTATGGTTATGTTTCATTAGGTTAGGTTTCTTGTATTGGTTTTGTGTTTCCTTTATAAAACCATAGATAGATATGAAAAAGACAGTACCCAAGAATCATGACCTTGCATATTATTCATTTAAAATGATTGCTGTGAGTAGAGTGCTGTGACTAGAGTTGTTTCAGTAAGTGTACCAAATTCATCGTTATGATTTTTGTCTGTGTGAAGTATTTATTACCATGCCCGTAAATTAAAGAATTTTCACTCAAATGTAAGTTAATGAACATGTTCTCTTTAACTCTTTCACTGCAAGTAGTACATACAGTCTTTAATTTTTTTTCCATGATATAGGATGGTACAGATAGAGATTTTTGCTTTTGATAATGCAGTTTGAGGTGTTCAGAATGTAGATAGTGTTAATGTCCTCTGTTACTCTACATTTTTTGTTGTACAGTATTGGGTAGATCAGTTACTTTTACCCCTGTCTGGGTCAGTTACCCTAAAGGTGTGGAGATAGCAGTATGACAAGTAATGCTGTTGCAGCACTGAGGGAAAATCCAGATGATTTTGTGGATTTATCAGATACATTTAATTTTGTATTTCATGCACAACTGATACCCTTGTATGTTGATCTGTGCTTACTCATGCACTGATATAAATTCTTGTATTGGTGTAATGGAGGCAAGTGAAATGTGTTCGTGTACTCTTGTGTCTGGCAGCGCTGACTAATGACAGCTGATGACACACGCCCTTTGATACGTCACAGCATTGGTGTAAAAAATTGCATCCAAACGAGTTCTGTATTTTTGTGATCAGGGATATGTATGCTATTCACTGCCTCAGTCAAGATATGTTTGGGTTGTGTTCTTGAAAAACTGAACGTAATGTGAATGATTGTATATCAATATGTATTTTCCCTTAAAGCCCAATTATATAATGTAAGTTGCAATCCTAAGACATTATTTTTTGTCCCAAAACCTACAAAAATAATACTACTTAACTCAAGAAGGATATTTTGACTAGTAAATATGAAGAATGATAACTGGACAGGTAATTAAACACAAATTATTAATAGCTTAACAGGTTAAAAAGAAAAATTTACCTGCTAGAAATATTGTATTCCGTGTGAGATGATGCTCTGGCAACTGGTTGAGGAGGGATGGGAGGTTGAGGGAGGGGCAGGACTGCCTGCTTCCCCCTCCTTAGGTCACAAACATCATCATCATGAGATGGTGCCATCCTTGGAATAGGTTTTGGTTGGATGTAGGAGTCTAAGGTTGATTGCTATTTTCATTTTTTCCTCTCAGTGTTAGATCCCTTTGTAGCAGGTGGTAACTTCCTTAATCAGTCATGACACTTTGTGGGTGCATTAACAGGTGGGATCATTGTCTGAAATGATTTCTGTATCATTCTTTATACACTGAAGAAGTCAGACACTTGGTTTGTAGTCAGCTGATTTGGAGAGGGTTGTTTTTTGTCAGCTGATGTGGTGAGGGTGAATATAGTTAGCTGATGTAGGGAGGGTGGTTTGTAGTCAGCTGATGTGGGGAGGGTGTTTTTGTATTCAGCTGTTGTGGGGAGAATGTATTTTAGTTAGTTGATGTGTGGAGGATTGTTTGTCGTCAGCTGATGTGGAGAGGGCAATTTATAGTCACCTGATATGAAGAGGGTGGAACTTTTACACCATCCTTCATGCTTCACACCTGCAGCATGCTCTTGTAACAGCATTCATAATTCATTCTTGGTTATGTCTTCATGTGAGTCAAGCAACTCAACATCATCAGTTTCTTGGAAGCCAGCATGATGAGCTAGGCTAGCAATGACTTTCTGGCCATTTACTAAACTAATATTTGCAGAAAAATACTCTGGCCATATTTTTTCCCTCACACCTCTCAGTTGTCTATTTACTTTCTTTCCAGGAACTTGCATAATTGTCAACAACATTCATGGTGTTAGATGAGTTCCAGAATTTCCACTTTTGGTTTCATCTCCCATTCTGTGGTTCTTTTCAGTTGATAAAAAGTGCTTCTAAGATAGTAGACCTTGAGGGGAACAATTACTTCTTGATCCACAGGCTGGATTTGTGTGTTTAGATTGTTGGACCTCCGTTTGGTCCAACACTGGCCTTTGCCTGTTGGCAACCCATTTCAGTTCATCTAGGTGGTTTGAAGCATTATATAGGATTGATAGGGCTTTGTGTTTGAGGTTCTTGCTCTGAAAGTATTCCTTGATGTTAAGGAAAGATTAAGTCTAGAAATCCTCCAAAAAATTACTTAACATTGTCCACACCTTGTTCGGATGTCTTTGCATTGGTAGGCTGGTTTGGCAAAGAACTTCATAACTGTAGCATTCTGGAAATGGTATACTAATAGGGGCATCAACTTTAAATGTCCTGTAGCATTGCCATCCAGAAGAAGCACCAAATAATCTTTTAACTGATTTAAAGTCTTACACAGGCTTTTTCCTTGGAAATAAAACCTTTTGCCAGGATATGCTTGCATACCAGGCCAGTCTTGTAGACAGGAAATACTTGCAAAGTCATGTAGCAGCCAGTTTTCATGATTTTTGATTTTATAGGATATTTTGTGGCAGTTTCAACACTTGCAACTTCTCCACTCATCTTGATGTGCAACCTGTGGCATGTTGTAAACCCCAGTTCCCTCATTAGAACCAAAAGTTTCTTCCTGCGAGATATGCTGTTCATTTTTCATGTCCTCAAATAATGATCTTTCCTTTTCTTGAATTATTAGGGTGTTGAGTGGCATATTATGCTGATTGTGTTTCTTGGTGCAAACACTTAGCATATGTTTTACAATTTCCATCAAATCATTCATACATCTTGATAACCAGTTTGCACCAAAATATATAACATTGAATTAGCCTTTATTTCCCTGCTTTGCATGATGGTAGCCACCTTTTTAGCCTGTTTCTGTGTGCCTTATCTTTAACTCAGCATCAAAGTGATGGTATTGCGGGTTTCCTTATCAACACAAGTGGTACTACTGTACTTCTCACTGTACTTGCTGGTTCCATTCCAGACATCTTCAAAGCAGGATATTGTAATTTGGATGCAAATTACAAAGGATAATGACAGAATCAAATGTTGCAGCTTGGTTTGTAAACAAGTGATGATGCCATGAAATGCAATGGCCAAGTAAACAGCTTGGAACTGCGTAGAATGCTCATGCAGGTAAATGACATACAATAATGTACATTTACTACAGTTAGCTTTTTTTATTGTTCCACAAAAAGAATATACAGTACAGTGATTTTGATTTTGAAAAGTAATAATGAAACAGGCAAGATGTAAACTAAAAATTTAGTTTATAGTAGAGTGAGTATTAGAGCATTGTTGATTGAATTAGTGTACATCAAGATAGGCCTGTATGTGGTTATTTTTTTCCACAAAATCAACCATGGGGATGGAGGGTTATAGAACATAAATCTGCCCTAGTGATTTTTTTTTTTTTTTTTTTTTTTTTTTTTTTAAGAAATGACCTACAAAAAAGCAAAGTGAAATATTTACTTTATAAATTTTCAGACACATATGATCACACAAACACACATACCCACACCAGATCTATGGCATGTTAGTAACTCAAAATATGGTAAATGTTGGTGAGGACTTCATAGGTTCCACTGGTTCTACATAACAATATTCATTCCATTTCTTTGATTATCAGTGCCCTACCTGATTATGAGATATCAGTTGTTGAAGGATATGGGAAGATTAGTCCAAATATGGGAAGATTAGCACAGTTTTGATATGCTGTAATATTCTAAGTGTACACTTGAATTTTGTGTTTTTGTCAATATGCATATGCCAATAAGTTTGCCTTATCCTCAGTTTTAGCCCTACCTTATTTAGTAGGATGTACATCTGAAATTTCTCAAAAAGGGTAATCATGTACTTGCCTTTCTCAATTTCATTTGTGGATTTATCAACTTTTCTACTGAAGAAAAGAGAAATGTCCATACCATACTGTATTTGCGATTGGAATTTGAAATAAAAAAGTCATTCAGGAATGATAAGTTATTTAGGCAAGTCATATCAGATCTGTTTCTTGCATCTTTGTTTGGAAGATGTGGAGTTGGATATAATGATTAAAAAAATTTCTGATGAAAAACAATGCTTATCCACTCTGTATCCACTCTACGTAGTATAATCTAAGAATCCCCAGCAGTGATCATCTTCGGCAATATTGGGCAATAAGTGAAAAAACACAGCTTTGCCATTACCTAAACAAATCACTATTTTCTGTATACTGCAGTCCATTTGTAGGGCGACCATTGTTCCTTTCTAACATTGTTCAACATTATTTGGGTCAGGTATATATTTAAATCGAAAAAGAATTATATAAATGCTCCTCTTGCTAATCCTATTCCCCTTCCTGTAATCTCTTTCTGGACTGTCCAAAAAGCACTTCTCTCTCTGGACACAAGCAAGGCTTATGGTCCTTATGGCATCCATCCCCGTTTACCGTGAGAATGTGCCTCTGAACTTGCACTTTTGCTTGCTTGTCTCTTCCGTTTATGTTTAAAAACCAAAACTTTTCCTTCTCCATGGAAGCATGCATTGATACATCCCATATCTAAGAAGGGTAATTGTTCTAACCCCTTTAACTATCGTCCTATTGCTTTGGCATTACCATTTCCAAAGTCTTTATATCCCTCCTCAACTCCCATATCCTTAAACACCTAGAAAATTGCAGTTTTCTGTCTGATCACCAGTATGGCTTCTGTTAGGTGAGATCCAGTGATGTTCTTTCCTGTCTTACTAATGTTTGGTCATCATCCCTGAAAGATTTTGGGGAGTCATGTGTAGGTGCCCTTGACATAAGCAAAGCTTTTGATTGGGTGTGGCATCGGGGTCTTATTAAGCTCCCATCTTTTGGCTTCCCACCCCACACTTTGCTCCTTCATATTAAGCTTCTTCTCTGGCCGATCTATCTCTGTGGTTGTTGATAGATCAGCTTCCCCACTTTTCTCCATCAACAGCAGTATCCCAGAAGGTTCTGTCTTGTCCCCAACACTTTTTCCTTTTTTTCAGTGATTTCCTATCCCATAAATGATCCAATGCTCTCTTACGCTGACGACTCTACTTTCATCCACATCCTTCAATTCTGCTTCCTCTTCTCTCACTTGATCTTCAGCCACATCCTTCAATTCTGCTCCCTCCTCTCTCACTTGATCTGCATCTCGTCTTGACACAGCTTCATCAATAGACTCGGACATGGACAGGATATCTGAGTGGGGTAGACAAAATCTTGTTAAGTTTGATGCCTCCAAGGCCCAGTTTCTACCCATTTCTCTATCGAATACTCCTCACAACTCTATCTCCTTTGATGGTTTTATAATTCCACCTTTTGACTCAATGAGCATACTTGGTATTGCTGTAACATCTACTCTTTCTTGGAAACCCCACATTACAGGAATAGCTAAGTCTGCCTCTAAGTAACTGGGTGTCCTGTGTAGATGTCAAAACTTCTTATTTTCTGAACAGTTCCTCTTTTTATACAGAGGATTGATTTGTCAATGTATTGAGTACTGTTCTCACATTTGGGGTGGTTCTAGCTCCGCATCCTTATTTGAGAGAGTCGAGTGGAAAGCAGTTCGAATTATAAACTGTCCCGGGCTAACTTTTAGACTTGACCCTCTTGCCCTATGCTGCAACATTGGTTCACTTTCCCTCTTCTATTGGTATTACTTTGGTTTTTGCTCCTGAGAGCTAGCTGCTTGTGTGCCCACACCAGTAGCTTGACCATGCAGTACTTTTCAAGGTGCTGTGTCTCGTGATTACTTTGTGGCCATTGGCAACTCAGGGGTGGGCTGTTTTGATAACTGCTTCTTTCCCTATATGTCGAAGCTTTGGAACTCTCCTTTCTCATGTCTTTCCCAGTGATTATAACCTGGCATGTTTTAAAAGATGAGTTTTTCACTTCCTCCAAGATTTGTAAATACTGTCCCTTGTCTTTTATTTTTCTGTTTCATAATTCTCTTTATTTCAATTAAGGCCCAGCCTTGATGTGGACTTCTATCCATGACTGAAGCCTTCAACTTAAGAGGAAGAAATCAGATAGCTAGGAATTAATCCCACAGATAACTTAAACTTTTAAAGAAGTTAGAAATAGCCACAACCAGATTTTCACTCATAAACCAATAATTGTAATGGGATAAAAGAAACCCAAAACAGCTCTCCTTTCAATGACTTGTATTGGACAAAATATAAATTTTCAGTGTTTGTACAATTATCCGTAATTGCACAATCTTTTCTTCTGTAGGAAGAGTTGATGAACCCACTACCAGTAATGAAATGGCTCAGGAAAAGTAAATAATTACTCCCCAAAATGAGCAAAGTCTAAGTATTGCTCTGTATTTATTTGGATGTAAGTTATGATATCATGTTCTTTCACATTAAAGTTTAGCATTTGTATTGTGGAAGTTATCAGTATTCATTATTGTAGCTGGCTCATATATGACAAATGTTATTCTTGTTTGTGTACTTTTTTCTTATCTCTTTTCCCATATTTTCCTAGCTTCAAAGCCTTGCCCTCATTTATCATAGTTTTTGTTTAAGAGAATAGACATTAAAGATTTAGATAGTTTCACAGTGGGTAATCAGTCTTGTACAGTAGCAACTTGATAGTAAGTACAATACAGTCCTGGAAAATCATAGATCCTTCTTTCCATCAATAAAACCACACCACAAAATTTATTTATAATATATCATAAGGGCTAAAGTGCAGACTAACTTTTCATTTTTCAAAGATGTAAGTGTGGATCGGCAAAATACATTGATTTCCTACATAGCTCTTGCAGTGATAACAAAAGTGTTTGCTGTAACATACAAAGGGTCCCAATTATACAAGGCTTCACTTCACAAAGATTTACTGCAACAAAAGTTGTTGTAGACCATTTTACACTGCAGGGTAAAATGGCATACATAAGGAAGCAATCTAATCATGCATATGGAGTATTTGTAGCAGTATGGCAGCCAGCCATTACCACCAAGGATGTGCAGTGACTCATTTTCTCTCCACAGTGCAGCATTCCTCTGTCACCTGGGAAGAAGGAGGCACATTTCAGCTAGATCATCCATCTGAATGTTTACCCTGCACATATAGACATGACCTTTTCCTCTGAAAATGAAATATTTCAAGATACAGTAATACCTCAATTTAACGGACCCCAATGTAATGGATTTTGGATTTAACGGCCTGGGCAAATAATGATACATTAAATAATAATAATTGAAAAAATTCAAAAGAATGAAAATATCTTAAATGCTGCACCATGTGCATTTCATATTGCACTTGTTTTTGGTAGCGTGGGGTATACTCACTTTGTTTTGGTCTCAGTCTGCCTCAAGCTATTGTGTGGTCAGGTTGTATTCAAAGAATTGTGACTTTATTCAATAAATAATTTTGCAATCTTCACAATTAAAAATGGCATCAAGTGATAATGGAGTGAAAGCATGTGAACTGTATCAAAAAATTGTTACATTCGATTTAATGGACTTTGGCATTAATGGACACCCCCTTCCCCCTATTAGTCCATTAAATCAAGGGATTACCGTATCTTGTGGTGGTTTTTGGTCATCTTTCATTATATTATGATGATATTTATTTATTTATTATGTTTGATTGCTGTTTCCTGCATCAGCAAGGTATGTATATGTATGCATATATGAGTGGATGGGTCTTTTTTGTCTGTTTATAATGATGTTATAGCAGAATGTTTTGATTCATCTCCCACCAGCTGGCTGTCAGCATTATTGTAAACAAAAATAATAGTAATCCAGTGGTTGCTTTTGCCACAGTTATCTCTACATATACATGTTATATAGTGGACATTTTGAGAAATTACAGTGTTAGGAGGTTAGATGCCTCAATAATTGTTCGTTGGGGATGAAACAAGAATGGTAGCTAGGATATTCATTTACACAGAAACAAGCCCTCCAGGGTTTAAAGCCACCAGAGATTGCTCTTGATAATTCTGCTGCGAGAGATTTTAAGCTCAACCCCTTACTACAATAGTGTTTTATTCAGAAAATCTCAGGGCCTGTGGTTTGGCAACAGTTGCTGAATCCCTACCAGTAATTATCACTTCACCAGCTTAAGCTTTCATCTCTACAATGCCTGATTAGTTCTTACTAAATTTTCCCCAATTTTTTTGTGATAATCTCAATATTTGTTAGTTCATATGTTAGGTATATGTACAGTACCTGCAGAAAGTCTGAGGAATGGGTATAAAAACCCTTCATTTTCTTTGTTTTAGTACTGTAATTCCTTGATTTAACGGACCCCAATATAAAGGATTTCAGGTTTAATGGACTGGGCAAGTAGTAATACATTAATTAATTATAATTGAAAGAAATAGAATATTAAAAAATCTCAATCGCCGCTCTATACACATTTCATATCTCACTTGTTTTTGGTAGTCTGGGGGTAAACTCTCTTTGGTTTGGTCTCAGTCTGCCTCAAGCTATCGTGTAGTTAGGTTGTATACAGAGATTTGTGATTTTATTAAATAATTTTGCATTCCTTACAGTTCAAAATGGCATCAAGTCATACAGGAGTTAAAAGAAGGCATGTGAACTGTATATTGTATAATTGTATATTGTATCAAAAAATGGTTACATTCAATGTATTGGACTTTTGGCATTAATGGACACCTCCTCCCCCTATTAGTCCATTAAATTGAGGGATTACTGTGCTTAGTGTGGCCACTACATTCCTTCAAAACAGCTTGTTTGCATCGTGCTGTCAAGTCAGTAAGGTTTCTGCAGTAATCAAGGTCAATTCCGTTCAACCAGATGTCTCTGATGGCTTCAAGAAGGCGAGGAATAGAAAAAGAGTTCCTTTCTTGAAGTTTAAGCTTCATGTGAGACCACAGCTCCTCGAAGGGATTCAGGTCTGGAGAATTCCCAGGCCAATGAAGGACGTTCACCTACTTGTCTGACAACCATTTCATGACCTTCTTTATCTTTTGACATGTTGCACTGTCTTGCATAAAGAAGTTACATCCATGGATCTCGTAAAAGTTCATCATGTGGTCACGAAGAACTTCAGTGTATCGGTCTCCATTTAGTGTGATGTTTTTGGGAAGCACATTAAATTCCCAATGCCCTAACTCTCCACTGAAGCAACCCGAAATCATGACAGAGTCTGGGTGTTTAACAGTCATTTACACTTAATGGGGGTCAAAGAGATTCATGTGTGAGGGAGTCTCAACTGGCCACGCCTCACTGCAACACACTGGAAAGTTGACTCATTGCTCCATGAGACCCTTCTCTCTTCCTCAACAGTGAAATGTTTGTAGTCCTTTGCAAAACTGAGACAAGCATCACACATCTTGCGAGTCAGTAGGGATTTTCTGGTAAGGGAACGAAGAGGCAGGTTCAGATGTTTCTGGCAGCGCTCATGAATGTTGTGTTCAGCAACACTTCTGAGGAAGATGGGATAGGCTTGTTTAAATAGTCTTGCTGTGATGCATGTACCAATACTTGCCTCTTGATAAGCTTGTCAGTAGTTGCTGAAGTCTCTCCGGGATGCACTGGTACAGCTTTAAGAGGTGGAACTTCACCTTGTGGGATATTCTTGCTTTTGCAGTGAGGCTGTATTTGGCTGATTTGCTCGCCCCCTTATGCTGACAAATCTCCTTCATTGACATTTTTGCCTCCCTTAGGGCAAGAATCCAAGCCTTTTCTTGGTGATTGAGATTCTTGTGCCCCATTCTAAGATATGGGTGGGCGGATGTGGGATGAAAAATGATTGAAACATAAAAAGGGTCTTTGTAAATCTAGCAGCTCATAGCATGTGTCCTCTCTCTATAGCTTGTCCCATGAGGCATGGACGTGCTTCTCAGTCCGTGGTGATAGGATCAGTAGGGAAAGTTGCCAAGTACTAAGAAAGCGAGATCTGAGCATTCGGTAGGCTTATGGACACGGAAATTCTGAGGACACCCAACCACACAACAAAAGGCCCCATATTCTTCAGACGTCCGCGGGTACTGTGTGGATATATATATATATATATATATATATATATATATATATATATATATATT
>JAYMFT010207919.1:0-11557 GCA_038088735.1 Panulirus argus | reverse complement strand
CTGTCTGTTTTTCCCAATTTCTCAACTCTCTCTATATTTCAATTAGGGCCCGGCCTTGATGTGGACTTTCGTCCGTGGCTGGAGCCTTCAACATAAAAAAAAAAACACCAGCACTCTGAACCACCAATACTCTGAACCACCAACACTATGAGCAATAAGCAATCTGAACCACCAATACTCTGAACCACAAGTACTCTGAACATCCAACACTCTGAACCACAAACACTCTGAACCACCAAAACTCTGAACATCCAACACTCTGAATCATCAGCACTCAGAACCAGGAGTACTCTAAACCACCAACACTCTTTACCACCTGCACTCTGAACCACCAATACTCTGAACCACCAACACTCTTTACCATCAGCACTCTGAACCATCAGTACTCTGAAGCACAAACACTCTGCATCACAAGCACTCTGAACCACCAATACTCTGAACTACTAACAATCTGAACCATCAGTACTCTGGACCACCAGCATTCTTTACCACCAGAAATCTGAACCACCAATACTCTGAACCAAAAACACCCTAAATCGCCAGTAGTCTGATCCACCAACACTTTTTATCACCAGCACACTGAACTAACAATAATCTGTACATCCAACACTCTACTACCATCAATGTGAACCACCAATACTCTAAACCACCACCTCTCTGAAACAACAGTACCCTTGACCAACATCATTCTGAAATACCAGCACTCTAAACGAAAACCGTTCTTAACCATATAAACTCTGAACCACCAACACTTAGAGCCACCAGTACTGTGAACCACCAGTTCTCAGATCCACCATTACTCTGAACCAAGAGTACTCTGAACCACCAACACTCTTTACCACCATCACTCGGAGCCACCAATAATCTAAACCACCAACACTCTTTACCACTAGCACTCTAAAACAAGAATAATCTGAAAGACCAACACTCTGAACCACCTGTACTCTGGACCACCGATACTCTTTACCACCAGCACTCTAAACCAACAATGATCTGAACCACCAACACTCTATACCACCACCACTCTAAACCACCAATGCTCTAAACCACCAACACTTTGAGCAATAGGTACTCTGATCCAACAATACTCTGAACCACCAATACTCTGAACCACCAGTACTCTGAACCACCAGTCCTCTGCACCAACAACCCCTGAACCATCAACACTCTGAACCAAAAAAACTCTCAACCACCAAAACTCTGAACCAACAACACTTTCAGCAATAAGCACTCTAAACCTCCAATACTCTGAACCACTACTCTGGACCCACAGCACTCTGAACCACCAGCGCTCTGAACCAAAATCACTCTCAGCAACCAAAACTCTGAACCACCAACACTCTGAACAACCAGTACTCTGGACCACCATCACTCCTTACAATTAGCATTCTGAACCACCAATATTCTGAACCACCATACTCTGAACCACCAGAACTATGGACCAACAGCATTTCCTACCACCAGCACTCCGAACCACCAATACTCTGAACCACCAACACTCTGAAAACCAGTACTCTGGACCTACAGCACTCTTTACCACCAGCATTCTTAACCATCGATACTCTGAACCATCAACACTTTGAGCAATAAGTGCTCTGAGCAACAAATACTCTGAACCACCAGTATTCTGAACCACAAACACCCTGAACCACAAACACCCTGAACCACAAACACTCTGAACCACAAACACTCTGAACCACCAACACCCTAAACATCCAACACTCTGAATCATCAGATCTCTGAACCAGGAATACCCTAAACCACCAACATTCTTTACCACCATCATTCTGAACAACCAATACTCTGATCCACCAACACTCTGAACCACCAGTACTCTGAACCACCAACATTCTTTACCACCAGCGCTCTGAACCACCAAAAAGTTGAGCAATAAGCAATCTAAACCACCAACACTCTGAACCACAGAAACTCTCTGAACCACAGACAATCTGAACCAACAACACTCTGAACCATCAGCACTCTGAACCAAGAGTACTCTGAACCACTAACACTCTTTACCACCAGCTCTCTGAACCACCATCACTCTGAGCCACAAACAATCTTTACCACCAGCATTCTGAACCACCAATACTCTGAACAACTAACACTCTGAACCACCAGTACTCTGAACCAACAGCACTCTTTATCACCAGCAGTCTGAACCACTAAAACTCTGAGCTACAACCATTCTAAACCAAAGCACTGTGAACAACCAAAACTCCTTATAGCCATCACTCTGAACCACCAATACTCTGAACCACCAACACATTGAGCAATAAGCAATCTGAACCATCAATACTCTGAACCACCAGTACTCTGATCCACCAACACTTTGAACCACTAGTACTCTGGACCACCAGCACTCTGACCGACCAACACTCTTAACCACAGATACTCTGAACTAAAAACACTCTGAACTACTGACACTCTGAACCATCAGCACCCTCAACCAGGAGTACTCTGAAACACAAACACTCTTTACCACCAACACTTTGAACAACCAATACTCTGAACCACCAACACTCTTTACCACAAACACTCTGAACAACCAATACTTTGAACCACCAATCTGAACAACCAGTACTCTGGACCCGCAGCACTCTACCACCAGCACTCTGAACCGCCAATACTCTGAACCACCAACACTCTTTGCCACCAGCATTCTGAACCAACAATACCCTGAATCACCAACACTCTGAACCTCCAGTGTTTAGGACCACCAACACTCTTTACCACCATCACTGTGAACCACCAGTACTCTGAACCACCAACACTTTGAGCAACAAGCACTTTGAACCACCAATACTCTGAACCACAAGTACTCTGAACCACAAACACTCTGAACCTTCAACACTATGAACCACAAAAACCTCTGAAACAACAACACTCTGAAAAACCAATGCTCTGAACCACCGGTACTCTGAACCACCAGTACTCTAAACCACCGACACTCTGACCCACTAGTACTCTGAACTACCAGCATTCTGAACTACCAGCATACTGAACCGCATACACTCTGAAACATCAACACTCTGAACCATCAGCACTCTGAACCACGAGTACTCTGAACCATCAGCACTCTGAACCACGAGTACTCTGAACCACCAACACTCTGAACCACCAGCACTCTGAACCACCAATACTCTGAACCACCAACACTCTGAACCACCAACACTCTAAACCACCAATACTCTTTGCCACCACCGACCTGAACCACATATACTCTGAACCACCAATACATTGAGCAACAAGCAATCTGAACCACTAATACTCTGAACAATCAGTACTCTGAGCCATCAGTACTCTAAACCATCAACAATCTGAACCACAAATATTTTTAACCACAAAATCTCTGAACCACCAACACTCTGAACCAACAACAATCTGAACAATCAGCTCTCTTAACCACCATTACTCTGAACCACCAACACTACCACCAGCACTCGGAACCATCAATACTCTGAACTACCCACACCTTTTACCACCAGCACTCTGAAACTCCAGTAACTGAACCACCAGCACTCTGAACCAGCATTACTCTGTACTACCAACACTCTTTACCACCAGCACTCTGAACCTCCAATACTCTAAACCACCAACACTTTGAGCTAAAAGAAATCTGAACCGTCTGTACTATGAACCAACAGTACTCTGAGCCCCAACATTCTGAACCAACAGTTCTCTGAACCACCAACACATTGAGCAATAAGCAATCTGAACCACCAATACTCAGAACCACCAGTAATCTAAAACACCAGTATTCTAAACCACCAACACTTTGAACCACTAGTACTCTGGACCACCAGCATTCTGAACCACCAGCACTCTGAACAACAAACACTTTGAGAAACCAACACTCTGAACAATCAGCACTCTACACCACCAACACTCTTTACCACCAGCACTCAGAACCTCCAACACTGAACCACAAACAGTCTGGACCACCAACAGTCTGAACCATCATCACTCTGACAAAGGAAAACTTTACCACCAGCAATCTGAGCCACTAATTCTCTGAACCACAAACACTTTGAGCAATACTCTGAACAACCATTAGTGTGAACCACCAGTACTCTGAAGCACCAACACTCTGAACCACTTGTATTCTTGACCACCAGCGCTCTGAACAACCAGCACACTGAACCACCCACACTCTAAACCACAAACATTCTGAACCACAAAAACTCTAAACCACCAATACTCTGAACCATCAGCGCTCTGAACCACAAGTACTCTGAACAAACAAAACTCTTTATCACCAGCACTCTGGACCACGACTACTCTAAACCATCAAGACTCTATACCAACAGCACTCTGAATCTCCAGCACTCTTAACCACCAACACTCTGAACTACCAGTTCTCTGGGCCAAATGCGCTCTCTACCACAAGCACTCTGAACCACCAATACTCTGAACCACCACCACTCTGGACCACCAACACTCTTTACCATCAGCACTCTTAACCACCAACGCTCTACACCACAAACAATCTGAACAACCAACACTCTAAACCAGCAAAACTCAACCACCAACACTCTGAACAACCAGTAATCTAAATCACCAACACTCTCAACCACCAGCACTCTAAACCACCAATACTCTGAACCACCAACACAATGAGCAATAAGCAATCTGAACCAAAAACACTCTGAACCACCAGTACTCTTAACCACCAGCACTTTGAACCAACAATACTCTGAACCACCAACACATTAACCAATAAACACTCTGAACTACCAGCACTCTGAACCACAAACACTGAAAAACCAACACTCTGAACCATCAGCACTCTGAACCACGAGTACTCTGAACCACCAACACTCCACCACAAGCACTCAGAACCACCAACACTCTGAACCACAAACATTCTGAACCACCAACACTCAGAACCAACAACACTCTTTACCACCAGCAATCTGAACCACCAATACTCAGAACCACGAAAATCCTTTGAGCAATAAGCACTCTGAACCACCATTTCTCTGAACCCCCAGTACACTGAACCACCAGTACTCTGAACAACCAACATACTGAACCACTAGTACTCTGGACTACCAGCGCTCCGAACAAAAATTACTCTGAACCAAAAACACTCTAAACAACAAACACTCTGAACCACCAATACTCTAAACCATCAGCACTTTCAACCACGAATACTCTGAACCACAAAACTCTTTAACACCAGTACTCTGAACCACCAAGACTATTAACCACAAATAGTTTGATCAATAAGCACTCTTAACCAGCAGTGCTCTGAACCACCAGTACTCTAAACCACAAACACTTTGAAGCAAAAGTACTCTGGACCACCAGCACTCTGAACTACCAACACTCTGAACCACAAACACTCTGAACTACAAGCACCCTAAACCACCAACACTCTGAACCATCAGCACTCTTAACGACAAGTACTCTGAAAAAACAAAACTCATTACCACCTGCACTCTGAACCACTAAAACTTGAACCACCAACACTATGAACCATCAGTACTCTGAACCACCAACAATCTTTACCATTAGCACTCTGAACCAGCAATAGTCTGAACCACTAACACATTGAGCAATAGGCAATCTGAACCAATAGTACTCTGAACCACCAGTACTGTAAACGACCAACACTCTGAACCATTAGTACTCTGGACCACCAGCACTCTGAACTACCAGCACTCTGAACCACAAGCACCCTGAACCATCAACACTCTGAACCATCAGCGCTTTGAACCACGACTACTCTAAACCACCAACACTCTTTACCACCAGCACTCTGAACCGCCAATACTTTGAACCACCAACACTCTACCACCAGCACTCTGAACAACCAATACTCTGAACCACTAACAATCTACATAACCAGTACTCTGGACCACCAACACTATTTACCACCAGTACTCTGAACAACCAGTACTCTGAACCACCAACACTTTAAGAAATATGCACGCTGGACCATGAATAATCTGAACCCCCAGTACTCTGAACCACAAGTACTCTTGACCACCAGCACTTTGAACTACTAGCACTCTGAACCAAAGACACTCTGAACCATTAATATTCTGAACCATTAACACTTTGAACCACCAGTACTCTGAACCTCCAATACTCTGAACTACCAATAACCTCAGCCAATAGTGCTCTGGATCACCAACACCCTTTACTAACAGCACTCTGAACCACCAATACTTTGAACCTCCACCATTCTGAACCACAAAAACTCTTTACCACCAGCACTCTGAAACACCAATACTCTGAATAACCAAAACTTTAAGCAATAAGCAGTCTGAACCAACAATACTCTGAACCACCAGTACTCTGAACAACCAATACTCTGAACCACCAACACTCTGAACCACTAGTACTCTGGACCACCAGCACTCTGAGCTACCAGAACTCTGAACCACAAACACTTTGAAGTACAAGCATTCTGAACGACCAACACTCTGAACCATCAGCACTCTCAGTAACGAGTATTCTTAACTACCAATACTCTTTACCACCAGAACTCCGAACCACCAACACTCTTTACCACAAGCACTCTGAACCACCAATACTCTGAACCACCAATACTCTGAACCACCAGTACTCTGGACCACCAGCACTCTTTACCACCAGAACTCTGAACCACCAAAACTCTGAACCACCAGCACTCTAAATCACCTGTGCTCTGAACCACTAGCACTGTTTACCACCAGCACAATGAACCAACAATACTCTAAACCACCAACACTTTAATGTATAAGCACTCTGAACCACCATAATCTGAACCACCAGTACTCTGAACAAAAAACATTCTGAACTACCAGCACTCTGAACCAAAGGCACCTTAACCACCAATACTCTGTACCACCAACACTCTTTACCTCATGCACTCTGAACCATCAGTAATCTGAACCAACAACGCTCTTTACCAATAACGATCTGAACCACCAACACTCTGAACCACCAGTACTCTTGACCACCAGCACTCTAAACTACCAGCACTCTGAACCACAAATACTCTAAACAACAAACACTTTCAACCATCAATACTTTGAGCCACCAGAACTCTGAACCACCAATACTCTGAACCACCAATACTCAGAACCACCAACACTCTGAACAACTAACACTTTGAGAAATAAGCACTCTGAACCACCAGTACTCTGAACCACCAGTGCTATGAACAACTAGACTCTGAACCACGAACACTCTGAATCACCAGTACTCTTGACCACCAGCACTCTGAACTACAAGAACTTTGAACCGCTAACACTCTAAAACACAAATACTCTGAACCACCAATACTCTGAACCACAAACACTCTGAACCACCAACACTCTGAACATCCAACACTCTAAATCATCACCACTCTGAACCAGGAGTACTCAGAACCACCAACACTCTTTACCACCATCACTCTGAACCACCAATACTATGAACCACCAACACTCTGAAACACAAGTACTTTGAACCACCAATACTCTGAACCACCAACATACTGAGCAATAAGCAATCTGAACCACCAATACTCTGAACCACCAACATACTGAGCAATAAGCAATCTGAACCACCAATACTCTGAACCATCAATACTCTGAACCACCAACACTCTGAACCGCTAGTACTCCGAACCACCAGCACTGTGAACTAACAGCACTCTGAAACACATACACTCTAAACTACAAACACTCTGAACTACCAACACTTTGAACCATCAGCACTCTGAACAACGAGTACTCTGAACCAAAAGCACTCTTTACCAGCAGCACTCTGAACCATAATTAATCTGAACCATCAACACTATCACAAGCACTCTCAACCACCAATACTCTGAATCATCAACACACTGAACCACCAGTAATCTAGACCACCAGCACTCTTTACAACCAGCACTCTGAACCACCAGTACTCTGAACCACCAACACTCTAAATCACCAATGCACTGAACCACCAACAGTCTTTACCACCAGCACACTGATCCAACAATACCCGGAACCACCAACTCTTTGAGCAATAAGCACTCTGAACCACCAATACTCTGAACAACCAGTACTCTGAACCACCACAAACACTCTGAAGCACCAACACTCTAAAACAAAAACTCTCTGAACCACATACATTTTTAATCACCAACACTCTAAACCATCAGCACTCTGAACCACGAGTACTCTGAACCACCAACACTCTTTACCACTAGCACTCTCAACTACAAATACTTTGAACCACCAATATTCTTTACCACCAGCACTCTGAACCACAAATACTCTGAACCAACAACACTCCGAACCACCAGTACTCTTGACCACCAGCACTCTTAACTACCAGCACTCTGAACCACAAGTACTCTAAACCACTAATACTTTGAACCTCTAACAATTTGAGCAGCCAGTATTCTGAAACACCAATACTCTCAACAACCAATACTCTGAACCAACAGTACTATGAACCACTTTCACTCTATACCACCAGCACTCTGAGCGACCAACACTCTGAACCACAAACATTCTGAACCACCAACACTCTGAGCCACCAACACTCTGAACCATCAACACTGAGCAATAAATACTTTGAACCACCAATACTCTGAACCAACAGTACTCTCAACCACCAGTACTTTGAACCATCAACACTCTAGACCACGAGTACTCTAGACCACCAGTGCTCTAAAAAAAGCAGCACACTCAACCACAAACACTCTGAACCACAAAAACTTTGAAGCACAAACACTCTGAAGCGCAAACACTCTGAACTATCAGCACTCTGAACCACTAAAACTCTAAACCACAAACACTCTGAACCACTAACACTCTGAACATCCAACATTCTAAATAATCAGCACTCTGAACCAAGAGTACTCTGAACCACCAACACTCTTTACCACCATCACTCTGAACCACAAATACTATGAACCACCAACACTTTGAAACACAATTACTCTGAACCACCAACACTCATTACCAACAACACTGAACCACCAATACTCTGAACCACCAACACACTGAGCAATAACCAATCTGAACCACCAGTACTCTGAACCATCAGTAATCTGAACTTCCAACACTCTGAACCACTAGTACTCTGAACCACCAGCACTCTGAACTAACAGCACTCTGAAACACAAGCACCCTAAACTACAAACACTCTGAACTACCAACACTTTGAACCATCAGCACTCTGAACAACGAGTACTCTGAACCAAAAGCACTCTTTACCAACAGCACTCTGAACCACCATTAATCTGAACCATCAACACTCTTTATCACAAGCACTCTCAACCACCAGTACTCTGAACCACCAACACAGTGAACCACCAGTAATCTAGACCACTAGAACTCTTTACCACTAACATTCTGAACCACCAGTACTCTGAACCACAAACATTTTAAATCACCAGTGCTCTGAACCACCAACAGTCTTTACCACCAGCACACTGATCCAACAATACCCGGAACCACCAACACTTTGAGCAATAAGCATTCTGAACCACCAATACTCTGAACAACCAGTATTCTGAACCACAAACACTCTGAAGCACCAACACTCTAAAATAAAATCCCTCTGAACCACATACAATCTGAACCACCAACACTCTAAACCATCAGCACTCTGAACCACCAACACTCTGTACCACTAGCACTCTCAACTACCAATACTTTGAACCACCAATATTCTTTAAGACCAGCACTCTGAACCACAAATACTCTGAACCAACAACACTCCGAACCACCAGTGCTCTTGCCCACCAGCACTCTTAACTACCAGCACTCTGAACCACAATTACTCTAAACCACCAACACTTTGAACCTCTAACAATTTGAGCCGCCAGTATTCTGAACCACCAATACTCTGAACCACCAGTACTCTGAACCAACAGTACTCTGGACCACTCTCACTCTTTACTACCAGCACTCTGAACGACTAGCACTCTGAACCACAAACATTCTGAACCACCAACTCTATGAGCCACCAACACTCTGAACCATCAACCCTGAGCAATAAACACTTTGAACCACCAATACTCTGAACCACCAGTACTCTCAACCACCAGTCCTTTGAACCATCAACACACTGAACCTCTAGTACTCTAGACCACCAGTGCTCTAAACAACCAGCACTCTCAACCGCAAACACTATGAACCAGAAAAACTCTGAAACACAAACACTCTGAAGCGCAAACACTCTAAACCATCAGCACTCTGAACCACCAATACTCTGAACCAACAACACTCTAAACCACCGGTGCTCTGGACCACAAACACTCTTTACCACCAATACTCTCAACAGCCATAACTCTGAACCACCAACACTTTGAGCAATAAGCACTCTGAACCACCAATACTCTGAACCACCAAAACTCTGAACACCAAAACTTTGAGCAATAAGCACTCTGAACCACCAGTGCTCTGAACCATCAGTACCCTGAACCACGAACACTCTTAACCACTAACATCTCTTTCCCACCAGTATTCTGAACCACGAGTGCTCAGAACCACCAACAATCTTTACCACCATCAACTTGAACCATCAATCTTCTTAACCACCAACACACTGTACCACCAGTACTCTGAATCATCAACACTACCACCAGCACTCTGAACCACCAATACTCTGAACCACCAACACATTGAGCAGTAAGTACTCTGAACCACCAATAATCTGAACCACCAGTACTCTAAACCACCAATACTCTGAACCAACACTCTTAACCATCAGTTCATTGGACCAACAGCACTCTGAACCACCAGCACTCTAAACGATGAACACTCTGAATCACCAAAACTCTGAACAACCAACACTGAGCCACCAGTACTTTGAACCACCAGAAATCTGAACCACCAACACCATGAGCCACCAGCACTCTGAACCACAAACACTCTAAACCACAAACGCTCAGAACCACCAACACTCTGAACAACCAACGCTGAAGCAGCAGGACTCTGAACCAAAAGTACTCTGAACTACCAGAACTCTTTACCACCGGCACTCTGAACCACCAGTCCTCCGAGCCAGAAACGCTCTGAACCACTAACACTCTGAACCAACAACACTCTTTACCACCAACACTCTGAACCACCAATACTCTGAACCACAAACACTTTGAACAATAGACACTCTAAACAACCAATACACTGAACCACCAGTACTATGAACCACCAGTACTTTGAACCAAAAACACTCTGAACTATTAGTACTCTGGATCACCAACGCTATGAACAACCGGCACTCTGAAGCACAAACACTCTAACCCACAAACACTCTGAACCACCAACACTCTGAACCATCATCGTTCTGAACCACGAGGACTCTGAACCTCCAGCACTCTTTACCACCAGCACTCTGAGCCATGCGTACTCTGAACCACCAACACTCTAAACCACCAACACTTTCAGCCAACAATATTCTCAACCTCCAATACGCTGAACCACCAACACTCTTTACCACCAACACTCTGAACCACCATTACCCTGAATAACCAAAATCATTGAGCAATAAGCAATAATCTCCAATCGCGTTTCCGTTTCAAAGGTGGTGTTTGTGCTTATTCCAACATAAACACACCTGTTGCACGCCTCAAGGACCTTGA
>JAYMFT010207908.1:0-11558 GCA_038088735.1 Panulirus argus | reverse complement strand
GATAATATATATATATATATATATATATATATATATATATATATATATATATATATATATATATATGCGATGCACTGGAGAAATAAAGTCTTTAAGAAAATGGCCTGCGTTAGCTTTCAAATGGCGTTCAATGCGTACTGTTGGAAAAACTGAAATGAGTGGTCACTTCCCAGAGTTGAATGCATACCATGAAGTTGTAAGACTGGTACCCTTGGATCTTGCTGTTGGCCCTTGTTGACCTTTAAAGCCAGGCTCTGGTACACTTAGATCGTGCCCTTGGCTCTTGTTGACCTCAAAGGCCAGGCTCTGGTACACTTAGATCTTGCCTTTGATCCTGACGTACCTTTATGACCATTGGAGGCTGCTGGGTCGCCTGTGTTGGATGGGAGCAGTGAGGTGATTATGATCTGTAAGGCTCGGGTGGCCTCTGGTGGCCGCAAACCGGCCTTCAAGGCCATCATACGGTAGCCTAAATCCTGGCCCAGATTCTCACGTATCTAGACCCATAATGTGGTGCCTCCATGTGCTACAGCTTGGCTGTAAAAGAGTAAGAGACAGACGGACTGACAGACACTTTATCCTGATTTATCCTAGTGAATATGTTCAGTGTTGTTTCATTAGTATAATCTTTCACTCTCAGTTTGAGTCCCTCTAAATTAGGGCAGTATCAACAATATCACGTCCTGGGATAAAGATAAGAACAAAATGATGGAACATCTCGCCTTCGAAGGATCGGTAAATTTACGGAAGTTGTTTGCTCGGCCTCAGAGTCCTCGAAGCAAGGATGATGACAATAACACAGCATCCGGGCACTTTGAAGGCCCCTGAGCATTTATGATAGCAAAAGGTACACTTGCACGTCTTAAAGGGACCCTTGAGTGAGGATAATAAAACAGGCATGTAACATCAACAGTGGATTATATTTTACAACATACAGGGAGAATAATGGTGGTTTAAAAAGAGATATGTATCGTGGCCAGACACCCTTGTCCTTCACCCTCAGATAGGGGGGATTGCCCTACACAACACCTTCACCCCCAGATAAGGGATTAGCTGCTGTGGAAGGGCGTTACGATGCCTGTGGGTTGCTCTCAGGCGTGACTTTCTCTGACTGTCTGAAGAAGGCAGTCTTCCCTGGGTCTAGAGACCTCACGCTTCCCTTGCGGCATGAGGTTCAGAGGAAGATGTTTGGAAGTCTTGTTACTCATATTCCAAGCAGCATCTTATGCCTTATTCAGGATGAAATGATGCGTGGGTATGACCTCAGATGGGGTTGAGGGGAAATGGGTGCACGGGTGGGATGAAGAGAGGTGAGAGGGGCACGGTATGAGGGAGATGAGGTTATGGACGGGAGAGGAGGTAAATTCCCTCACTAGAACTCTCACATCCCACGGGGTACTTCACTCACACTTGGAACAGTCTTTGGTACAAGCAACTCGACTCTCATATCTCCCTTTACCTATGTAAATAAATATTTCTTTTTCCTAGATAAAAAAAAGAAAGAAAACTTGCCCAAGAATGAAATTAATTGGTTCGTTTAGACCCAAGATTGACTCGATATACACATTGTGCGGATTTTTTTTATGTATGTATATATATACACAATATTCTTTTATCAATAAGGATATCATTATAAGTAATATTCATCATAGTCATTATCATACTATATATATTTCTAAATCTTAACTCATAGTCTTATCTATGCACTATGTTGTCTGTACATTTACAGTAGAGGTTTACTAGCGGCGTGAGACTATCTACTGGCTGTGTGTGTGTGTGTGTGTGTGTGTGTGTGTGCGAAGGTTGGACTTAGAACGTGTTGTCTTTCCCTCAAACGTTCGTCAGTTCTGTGCACTTTAAGAGGCGCCTTAAAAAGGGAGTAAGATAAAGGGTTCACAGGGACACCCGAGCGTTCGGTTACTCTTGTTCCCTCTTGTCTTATTGCTGTTAGTAATCACGATATGTCTTTGGGAGTCCACAATGTTGCCAACACTTCCACCAGAGTTTCTTATGACCAGTGGCTCCAGGGATGCACTCATCTTGTCCGGATCAGAACGCCAGCCTTGAGGACGTTCCTCTCCTCTGTTTCCCTAATGTTTCTTGGCTCAGAGTTCGAGCGTCTTTCCCGTACTAAAACTCCCGCATCACAAGGAAGGCGTATCTTGAAAGCGAGAATTCCACGCAGTCGTTGGCTGCGTAAGTTTGCTCTCTTGGAGGCGGTGGCTGCGTGGGCGGTGCGGATGGGAGAGTGGGCGGGTGGAGGGAGGTGGTCCCTAGGTCGTAGGCGTGACTCAGGGGCGTGGCGGGGAAGGCGGCTGCGGTGTGGGTCTCGTCACTCCCCCTGAGCTGCCTCCGCTGCTGGAGACGGCGGGCGTGGGCGAGGAAGCCGCGCTGTGGGCGTGATGGGGCAACAGCGACGATGTGAGGGAGGAGAGCGACGAGGAGAGCGAGGAAAGAGAGGCGGGTGAGAGGGCCGAGAGCTGCGGCAGGTGCGGCAAGGAGGAGAGCGCCGCGGCCGAGCCACCGCCGTGGGGCGGCGGGCAGAGGTACGGGTAGTAGCAGTACGGCGGGATCCCCAGCGAGCCCAGCGAGCCCAGTGAGCTGAGTGTGCTCAGTGAGGCGAGCGATGGCAGGAGAAGCGGCGGCCGCGGCAGGCCCTCCTCCGCCCCGTGCAGCAGCTGGTCGTCCCGCATCAGCACCTGCGGCGGGAGGAACTGGAGTTTAGTGGTAACGGGTGTAGTCTGCGGTGGAGGATGTGGGCAGTGGTGACGGGGGAGGGGTGACGGGTGATCAGCGGTGGCGGGAAGGGGTGACGGGTGATCAGTTGTGGTGGCACTGGTGACCACTGGTGATGGGGATGGTCAGTGGTAATGGTGGGAGAGTTTCAGATGAGCGAAAGTCTACCAGGAATATGTTTAATGGTTCCACGGAGGTTAAGGTAAGGGTGGTAATGGGTAACAAAGAGTTCAGTAAGTATAAAGAGCTAAGGGAGGAAAGGTTAAGAGAGAGAATAGGCAATGTAGAAGCCAGTGAGACACAGTGCTAAGCTAAGGAAGAAAATTGGTAACACAGAAGCCAATAAGATAAAGTTAAACCTCTGTTAACAGGGTAATCTTTACTCCTAGTGGACATAATGGGTAATAGAAAATCCAGTGAGGGTTTTACACCTGAACAAGCGAGATCTATTAACATTAGCATACCTCTGGCAGGTTAATGGGTAATAAACACGTGAATATCAAGACCATAATGATTAGCATCATACGAATTAGCATACCTTTGTATGACATAAATCAGACACAGTACAGCAGAGGTGACTCACTGGATAGAAACCGTCGTTAATATTCCCACTTTATGCCCGGGTTAATACCCCCTTAACCCCGAAGCCTTCAGTTCACCTGACCACTCCAGGTTATGACTACAAAGACCACTTGGATATTCACAATGTGAAATCGTAAACCCGCATGACGTCATCCTGTGCGCCCCTGCGCTGTTCACTATTAAGTGTAAACCGGCGTGGGGTCCAGTATTATGCCCCGACACTTTTCACTGTTCATTCATGAGGTCCGCTGGAATGCCCCTCACTGTTCAGCGTTCATTCTGAGCCACATGACCGCCGCTGGCACGCCCCGGTCATGTTCACTGTTCACTGTCAGTTGCGCTCAACTAAAACTATGATTTCTGCGGTGAGCCGAGCGTATCGGCCGCACGTTACAACCGGTAATCCGGATGAGGAGCGCTCATATCCGGAAGGAGGGAGAGAAACGTGATTTGGGGAATGGAAGGGGTGAGGGAGGGCGAGCGACATAGTGGAACAGCGAGGGACATTGTGGAGCAGAGAGGGACGTTGGGGAGCAGTAAGGGCTTTATGGAGCGGTGGGGGGCTTTGTGGAACAACATGGGATGTTGCGGGGCAGCGAGGGATATTGTGGAACAACGAGGGACGATTTAGAGTAGTGAGAGACATTGCGGAACAGCGAGGGACATAATGGAGCAGAGGGACATTGTGGAACAGCAAAGGACTATAGTGCATTGTAATGTAGTGCAGTGAGGGACATTTTGGAGCAGCGAGATACATTGCAGAGCAGCGAGAGATAGTGTAGAGCGGCGAGGGTCATAGTAGAGTAGTGAGCGGCATTGTGGAGCACCGAGGAACTCTGTAGAGCAGTGATAGTAAGGAAATCTAACGTTACGAAGCACGAAATCGTGTGAGTCACGTGTCCTTAAGACTGGAGTGTGTGTGTGTGTGTGTGTGTGTGTGTGTGTGTGTGTGTGTTTGTGGACTGGATGCCAACAACCCACATACATGTGAGACAAAAAAAAAAAAAGACAGCAGTCCGGTCCAGGGATTGAGAACTTGTCAGCCACTGTAGTGCCGGCTCATTGTGCCACCGTCTTTAATACCCATGCCCCAAGGATGAACTTATTCTTAGGTTCTATCATCAACTGCTCGGCTGGTATCATTTTCCAGAGAGAGAGAGAGAGAGAGACCTGGATGGTGGGCAGTCTGTGCCACTGTGTACAGAACAAGGTCTGACAAGCGTAGTAGTAAAGGATTCAAACATGTCGCCTCCAACACGCGAGCACATCCGCTCGCATCGCCTCTACACACGCACAGGCAAGCACACATGGAGAAGATATATACAGACTTGCACGCATGTGTGCACGCGCGAATGTATACACACGCACGCTCTACACATATTAAGCTCCGTCTGAGACCAAAGAGTTTGATGGGTAGTATGTGTTGTCCTGGACTGCCAGAAAGCGTTTAACGCAAAACTACATCGGAGTTTTGTTAAGAAGTTGGATATACCGACAGCAATAAGAAGAAGGCTCCATCTTTGGACAGCAAGTTACCTCACCGTAAGGGAAGGAAGGACACGGGTAAAAGGAGCATTCTCTAAATACAGTATTTGCTTGCCAAAATCCTCTGTCTTGAGCCCTCCGTATGATGGACTGAACTCTTTACCTGAAATTGTTTGCGGATGAACCCCTGGGTTGCGAATGAGTCAAATTGCAAAGGGAATCTAGACAAACCCTAAAGTTGATCAGATAAATGGTTGATAGAATTCTTTTCGAGTAAATGCAAAGTAATGAGGATGGGACACAGAGGAAGAGGACCTCTGCACCCTTATCATCTTGAAATAAGCTTCAGGAATTTATATGTGAAAGAGACCTTACAGGTCCACATCGGGTTAAATGTTAAGAAAGCAAACTGTCTGCCAGTAAATAGTAGATTCGGATTTAAGCGCATGGTAAGGGAATGTTCAATATACTATTCAGGACATACAGGAAACGAAACCAAAACTGGAATATGTTTCTTAAGTCTGGTCACGGCTCGAAGAGAAGCACAAAGATTCAAGTGACAACAGTCCACAGAAAGGCAACTGAGACTACGTACGGGAAATACGAGAGCTGAGTTCCAGGGAGAGGCTGAGGACTGCAAGCCTTCTTACCGCTGAGGGAAGTACAGTAAAGCGTGACCTCAGTACAACTTTAAAAGTTTCTACATCAGCC
The DNA here is from genome assembly GCA_038088735.1 of Panulirus argus. Lineage (NCBI taxonomy): Eukaryota > Metazoa > Arthropoda > Malacostraca > Decapoda > Palinuridae > Panulirus > Panulirus argus. Next base: position 6,044 of record JAYMFT010207908.1, on the reverse strand, counting down.
GGACGACGTCAACAGTAAACAGTTCTTCGTGAGATACAACGGCAGAGTAACCAAATGCCATAACAAAAAGCTCTACAAGAAGCCTGCTGGAAAGAACGTGAAGAAGAAATACTGTTCTAGTTTAAGGCTGGTGGATGGTTGGACGAGACTGGGTGAGGAGACCATAAATACCAGCGGAATACATGTATCTGATATCAGTTAAAGAAAATTCAGATAATGAGGCCCCTCAAGAGTAGGATTCTCTCAGTAACGCATAAATCCGTAATTACAAATAGGTAATCGCACGCACGCACGCGCACACATTGACACACACACACACACACACACATTAGGAGGGGAACTGCACTAAAGGTGTAGTATCGTCATTATCTATTCAAGAGACAAGGCCCCATGAGTGCAGTAGTCCCACCCCTTACCCTACCAATATGTAATTACGAAATTGTAATTACAATCATACTGAAATGGGAAGAGCCAGTTTATGAAATATTTGTACAATGGTCTTGATAATTCATGATCCGCTAGAGAATTTCAGTTAGCGAGTACAAATATAACCGTAAAGGAACAATCGGAACGATACAGGAAGCAGCGAAACACAGTCCCCAAACTAGTGAGGTTTCTTTGATACAGAATTTCATTTATGAAGAAAAAGTAATAAAGGATTAAGATGCTCATGGTAAGAGAGAGTCATGAAGACAAGTTCTTAGAGTTTATGCAAGTGGATTCCCTGTATCAGGGGCTGATACACTATAATAACTAGCAAGAGTTTGTCTTTACACATAAAGGCAAGGAAAGTAAGACTATATGATATACTAGGTGGACAAAAGTGATAATGTAATGCATGACTATGAATGTGCGGTAAAGGAGAACAAAAAACAATGGGAGAGAAAACCAGATTGAAAGAGGATATAAAATCGTATAAATTACACGAAACTAAAGAATAAGCAATCTTGTGGGAACATAGACGGGAAACAAAGGTTCATAGCCATGATATAGATCATTGTGGAAGGAGCTAAAGTATGGGTACCTGTAGCTGCAAATAGAAGGTTGATCAGAAAAGAGAGAGAGTTGGTTCAATGAATGCTGTCAAAAGCAGAAGCGCAGAATCGCTTGGGGGAATTGTACTATGGCGGAGGTACAGGCGGCATAGTAACCAGCCATCAGTTGAACAAGAAAAAGAAAGAATACAGCAAGAGAAGGAAGGAGGAGCCGAGACAATAGTAGACAAGGCGGGGTATAACCGAAAACTTTTTGGTAAATAGTGTGGTAAAGAGGAGCTAATCAGGGTAAGGGACTGAGAGAAAAGAGTGATGTGAGGAGCTGAATGGCACGTTCAAAAGCTTTCTCCACTGTGAAAGACACTATTGCCCCAACACCAGCGAGCTGGATGAACAAAACGTCTTGCATAGCGCTAGAATTTTTACAAAAGACATTAACATATTTTCAAGGAATTAGATGCGAAAGTTGCACGAAACTACTGACCAATCTTGCTGACTCGCGTGATCCGTAAAGCACTGGTAAAAAATATTCATAGAGCAACCAAATAACTGATATCAAATTTGAAACTACTCACGTGTAAGACAACCCTGAATCAGGAAATGGACGTAATGCACAACAAATCTCTCAGACTTTGAGAAAGTGAGCTCCAATTGAGACAAAAGAGAAGGATGGATGATGTGTGTGTTCCTGGACTTCCAGAAAGCATTTGACACAATACCAGAAAAGAGGGAAAACTTCTTCGATTAGCAGAAAATTACCATAGTGGAAGGAAACAAGTAGACATGTCATGAGAGCCCTCTCGCATTGGGTTGGGGGTCACTAGTGGTGGGCCACAGGGCTCGAGTTCTGGAACCACTCTCCTTCCTAATCTGCATAAATGACTTGTCAGAAGGATTGGACTCATACCTGGATATTTATGCGTAAGTTGCTGTGGTAATGATGGAAGTAGTAACGAATGACAAAGATTGCATCAATTTACAAGGGGACCAAGACATGCTACAAAGTTTTTTGATTCATGGTCGATGAAACTCAAACAGAAGAAATGAAAAGTAATGAGGATGGGAGACGATGAATGAAGGCCTTGTTGCGAATTATACCCAGCAGGAAATAAGTTGCAGGAATCTGTACGTTAGAGAGACTTGGGAGTCGACATTGTACCTAACCTGTCGTCAAAGCTCCAGTATCATAAGACTTGTAAAGGAAGCAAAATGTCTGTTAGCAAATACTTTGCGAACGGATCAAATCATTGTCATCGATATGGAAATGGTTAACAAACCATTCAAAGTGTATAAAAGGCCGAAAGTAGATTATGCTTTTCAAGTATAGTAACCAAACTTAAAGAGGCACAGTGAGCTGACTGAATTATAGTAAGATGCCATAGATACGTCAACATTATATGAAAAGAGTAAGGGTGATTTGATCATAACACTAAATTTTCTAAATCAGTTTGATGATGTTTACTGAAAGCAATTCTTCAAAAGATGCTACGATAGCGGAATCAGGAGCCATAAAAAAAGAAACTAAGGAAAAAATTTGTTAGAAATGATGTAAGAAAATAAAAAAGGAATTTTACGGTATCAGAGTTGTAATTGACTTTGAATAGCGAAGAAAACAAATTGTAAATGCTGATGACAACATTGGAAAATTAAAAAAGTTGTATAACAGCAGTGAAAGTTCTAAGGATGGGGCCCCACGTGTCGAGTGCTCCCTCCCCGTGCTTTACAGATGGGTGGTTACGAAGAGATAATTACATACACACACCGCGATAAAAAGTGATTTATGATTTATAATCTAAGAACAGAGACATTAGTATTGCACCCCAAATTACGGATGACTGCTCGATCGAAAGCATTCTTTCCAGCAATACTGTATTATCTATAAAATGGGAAGGATTCCAACCTTGTGGAAAGTTATTTGTTCGTCAATAGGTTATATGACATTGGTGATCGGTACGAAGTGCCTATTTTACCACTACGACTGAATATTAATTGTCTGGGCTAAGTGTAGGGTTCAGTGGTCCTCACACCCTATCATAGGGTCACTTCGCCGGGTGATGGGGCTGGCAGTGTGGTGTAGTGTGCTGTGGCACACGCCGAACTGCTAAAGCTCACCCGCACGGAGGCCAGCTTAAAGGCCAGCTTAATTTTCCCACGCGCGAAGTGGGATGTTGCGTTGAGTTTTTCGATTCTATGATGGTCGGAAGAAATGAAGAAAGACAGACCGATGGTGGTGGAAAAATGTGGAAAAGGATAGACGGATGGTGAAGAGGTAGATGGACAGAGAGGAAAGACTGGTGAGGGAGTAGGACAGTTTGGTTATGAAGTACAGACAGGTGGTGAAGGGCAGACAGAGGGGGATAGCAGGACAAACAGGTGGTGCAAAAGAACCGACAGCTGGTGGAGAACACAGAAAGATGATTTGGAAATGCAAACAGATATAGGACAGGCAGGTGTGGTGAAGAGGGGACCAGCACGTGGTGGAGGGAAGATACTTGCTGACAAGTATCGACCGACATATGGCACAGAAAGATTGATAGACGGCACAGAAATATACACAGGTGGCAGAGAAGAAGAAACAAATGAACCAGGATTACAGACAGTCGGTACAGAAATATAAACAGGTGGCAGAGAAGGAGAGACAATTGAAACAGGATGATAGACAGGTGGTACGGAAGGATAGACAGATGGCACAGAAAGAGAGGCAAGTGAAACAGTAGGATAGACAGGTGGTACAGAAGAATAGACAGGTGGCACAGGATAGTCTTACGGTGGCCAGAGGTTACACAGAATGGCAGGCATAACTTAAATGGAGGTCTGTGATATGGATAGGTGGTATATACAGGTAGTGGAAAGCGATAGATGGATGGTAACAGGCGCAGAAAAGTGAGATAAAGTCAGACAGAGAGTATAGGAAAGCAGGTGAAGGAGGGGAAGGATAGATAGATGGTGAGAATAGATGGAGCAAGGAATAGGGGGATGGTTGAGACAGGTGGTGTATGTGACCGATGGGTGTTGGTAGAGGTGGTGGACGTGAGAGATAGATGGTTAATAAAGGTGGTGGGGCTGAAAGATTTGATGGTGGAGACAGGTGGAGGAGGGGATAGATGACTGATGGAGACAGGTGGTGGAGAGGATAGATGACTGGTGGAGACAAGTTGTGGAGGGGATAGATGGATTGTGGAGACAGATGGTGGAGGGGATAGATGACTGGTGGAGACAGGTGATGGAGAGGATAGATGAATAATAGAGACAGGTGGTGGAGAGCATAGGTGAATAATAAAGACAGGTGGTGGAGAGGATAGATGAATGATGGAGACAGGTGGTAGGGAGGATAGATGACTGGTGGATACAGGTAGTGGAGGGGAGAGATGACTGGTGAAGACAGGTGGTGGAGGGGATGGGTGAATGGTGGAGACAGACGGTGGAGGGGATAGACGGATAATGCAGACAGGTTGTGGAGTTGATAGACGAATAGTGGAGACAGATGATGAGGGATAGATGAAAGTTACAGACAGGTGGTGATGAACGAGTGAATGTGGAGACCAGTGATGGACAAAAATGGAAAGTGAAGACAGGTGGTGGAGGTGGAAGGCGGATGGTGGAGACAGGTGGTGGAGGTAGAAGACAGTGGTGGAGACAGGTGGTGGAGGAGTAGGATGAACCATAGAGACAGAGGGTTTAGTCTCACCTTGACTGCCACGCGTCTGCCGGAGGAAGGTGGTTCACAAGCGACCAGCTGTTTCCTCTTGGTCTTGTAGCGACGGTTCTGGAACCAGATCTTCACCTGGGGAGAGGAGAAGAGGGGAGGTTAGTGCCGGGTCTAGAACCAGATCTTTACCTGGGGAGAGGAGAGGTTGTGAGGTTAGTGCCGGTTCTGGAACCAGATTTTCACCTGGGGAGAGGAGGGGAGGGGAGGTTAGTGCCCGTTCTGGAATCAGATCTTCACCTGGGGAGAGGAGGAGAGGGGAGGTTAGTGCCAGTTCTGAAAGCAGATCTTCACCTGGGGAGAGGAGAGGGGGGAGGTTAGTGCCGGTTCTGGAACCAGATTTTCACCTGGGGAGAGGAGAGGAGAGGAGGTTAATGCCGGTTCTAGAACCAGATCTTCACCTGAGGAGAGGAGAGGTTGGGAGGTTAGTGCCGGTTCTGGAACCAGATTTTCACCTGGGAAGAGGAGGGGAGGGGAGGTTAGTGCCGGTTCTGGAACCAGATCTTCACCTGGGAAGAGTAGAGGAGGGAGGGTTAGTGCCAGTTCTGGAACCAGATCTTCACCTGGGGAGAGGAGGGGAGGAGAGGTAGTGACGGTTCTGGAACCAGATCTTCACCTGGAGAGAGGAGAGAAGGGGAGGTTAGTGCCAGTTCTAGAACCAGATCTTCACCTGGGGAGAGGAGAGGAGGGGAGGTTAATGCCGGTTCACCACTGAATTACTGTCAGTTCGCTGTTCCTTCACTGCTCGTTAAGAACAGGAGATAAGGACGGGGTCCTTATTGTCGGTTCGTTCTCGCTTAACAGTTGGGTCGCGGACAGCCTCTGTATAAGCATTTCAGGTGCGGAATATAACACTTGATAGATTATCATCATTTGTCTGAAATCCGAGCAACATAATCGAAATAGATAATCACAATGACAGTGAAATGTATGGCTTCGATATTATTTTGAACTGTTGAAGAAGGTCTGCGTTTATTCTGTTTATTGATATTGATAATTTGACGTCAACGGCATTAATGACCGTTGGAATCGACAGCCCTAAAGCCCTAAGTAACCACCCAACCACCAAATTAAGAAAAATCACGGTGCATTCACGTGATATATATCTAGTGATTATATAAACTAGTTTAGATAATTTTACGCATTTTCATTTCTTACACAGAATGAAACAATGTTTCAGAATAATGTTCACTGAATTTATCAGGTTATGGAGATTACTGTAGACAGCGCACAGGAAAACGCAGTAAAATGACACGGACATAGCATCACAATTTCCCGGTTCACTGTTTACAAAATCCTTATAAAGAATATATGAATAGATAAACAGATACCACAGATAAATG
>JAYMFT010207897.1:0-11558 GCA_038088735.1 Panulirus argus | reverse complement strand
GTTCATATATATATATATATATATATATATATATATATATATATATATATATATATATATATATATTTTTTTTTTTTGTAACAGGTCCAGGCAAGTTAACAGTACTTTCTTCATGTTTGTGATAATGAAAATAAGGCAAGTCTTATGTGTTGAAGCTCATAGAAGCGTATTTTGTTATAATTATTTTTTATGAACTAGTTCAGCTAAAGTTTAGTGCTTCACTGTTGGTTACCAGGAGTGTTACTGATCTGAATGTTAACTAGAATTGTATATATCAAATCATATACATGTGTGAGGTTTACAATTTGTATGTTAGTACTGAAGCAATTAGATCATAAATGTGGAAATAAAGCATTGCTAGCTAGCCTGAATATGAAATTGATATCCTGTTACATCTCAGGTTTGTAAACTTGAAATGAAAGTGGTATACACTTTTCATGATTTTACAAAGAAAATGATATTGCTTTCTTTTATACTTGATATTAACATTGCTTGTCGTGTTATAGGTCTTTCCTCGTCTGGAGGACTTTTAATATATTCATTAATTTTCATTCATGTATGGATATTAATGCTACACAGTCATAAAATATTTGTGGGTATGATAATGGTTTTTCACTCCCAAAATATCTCAAGCACTTGATGCTAGATGCATATTTTGTCAACTCTTTCAAGCACGTTGTCTGTGGTGTAGATGTGTCAGCAGTGCCCGGACGTTCACACGTGAAGTAGTTGTATTCTAATGAAAAGTACATACATAGGAAAATCATTACTTTTGTTGGCAGATGGTTCGGTTATGAAAATCAAGTGACAGTCATGGAGATATGTAATATAGAGAATAAGAATGTTGAGTTTGAGTATGTGACTGATGGTAGCTTATTCTTTACTTTCCTTGGCAGATAATCCATTTACTAAAATCAAAGTGACTTCATGGAGATATGAATTATTGAGAATAAGGATGTTGAGTTTGAGTATGTGACTGATGGTGGCCTATTTTACTGCATAGTTATTTGAAATTCCATGTATGAGTGAGGAAAAGAATATATACTATGAGAATGAAATAAAGTCACTGCTTAGTATATCTTTCTTGGAAATACAGCAGGGTCTCACAATAACGGAAATACAGCAGGGTCTCACAAGAACGGTGTAAAGGAGTAGAAATGTATTAATGTGGTTCCAACTGAAGAAACATGCCATAGATTTGTTATTTTTGGATATTTGCAAAATTTCATAGTTAATGAAAAATTTTTTTTTTGTGCATTTTAGACCTTTGTTCTCTTGCCAGTCATTTATTATGTACACAGATGTTTCCCAGATTTGCATGACAGCACTGAGAAATTGTGAGATTATCAGTTCCGTGAATTTCAGTTCATTTCTTTCAGTATGAATATAATGGGTTAGGGAATGAAGGCCCAGATGACACACCAAATGTTACCCAACATTTTCATTGACCACTAATGAAAATTACACCGAAATCTTAAACATATATGATGTAAATACTGTCAGTAAAGACTGAATATTTATGATTTTTCTACACATTTCTCTTTTGTACATTCTTACCTCTTACATAAATTAGTAATCATCGTGACATTAAGAAAAAGTATAGGAGGTGGAAGACTTAGGACCCTTATGCTTATGATTGCCTTTGGTGATATAACTGCTACATTTGGGTGTGCTGTTCCAGTTGTCCATGAAGATTTGAGTTTCCTGTATGATTCTTAGAATATTGGGGATAATGTAGATGTGCTGTATGAAATTTGAATTATAAAAGCTTGCAAGATCACAATGCAAATGAACGCATATGGTGCATGTTATTGCAGAATGTGTTAATGTGCTTCACAGTTATCCATTCTTTGTTTTGATACAAGCCTGCTGTAGCTCCAAGTGCTGTTTGATAGAAAGAAAAATAATTGCAAAAATCTGTTGGAAGACTTTACAGTGTTATACCTAGTGAGATAAAAAGTCACCTGGATACCACTGAATCTATCAAAAGAAAATTAGATATGTAGCTGAGGGAAATGCCAGATTACCCTAAAATTAAAAATTGTGGATGTAGAAAAATGAAGTAAGATTCATGGTTAGTGCTACACACTAACCCTGCCTTTGGTAAAATCTCATTATAGGTACTCATAGATAGGTACCCTATCTGCATTATTCTATCCCTATATTTGGTATCCCCTTTCTCCTTGTTCCCACCACTTCTTACACATATATGCTCTCAGTCAACCTTTCCTCACTCATTTTCTCCATTTGTCCAAACTATTTCAGCACCCTCTTCTGCTTTCACAGCCACGCTCTTCATTACCACGTCTCTCCTACCCTTTCATTACGTACTTATTTAAACCGCCTCACACCACATATTATCCTCAAACATTTCATTTCTAACCCACCTCCACACAGCCTTATCTATAGTCCATGCCTCGCATCTAAATAATATCGTTGGAACTACTGTTCCTTCAGACACCCGTTTTTGTCCTCCCAGTTAACATTCTCTCCATGCATACTTAAGCACTTCCAGAACCTTCGTCCCCTCCCCTACCCTGTTACTCACTTATGCTTCTATGGTTCCATTTGCTGCCATTTCCAGTTTGAGATATCTAAAACACTTCACTTCCTCTAATTTTTCTCCTTTCACACTCATATTCCAACCCCAACTTACCTGTCCCTCAACCAAGTTGAACCTAATAACCTTGCTTTTATTCACACTCTCAACTTCTTCCTTTCTCTCACTCTTCCAAACTTAGTCACCATCTTCAGCAGTTTCTCATGCCAGTCTGCCACCAGTGTAGTATAATCAGTAAACAACAACTGACTCACTTCCCAGACCCTCTCATCCCCCACAGACTGTTTGCTTTTCCCATTCTCCGAGACTCTTACATTTACCTCCTTCAACACCCCTCCCATAAACAAGTTGATGCACCATCATGACATTACACATCCCTGCAGGAGACCAACCTTCACATCGAACCATTCACTCTCCTCTCTTCCTACTTGTACACAAGCCTTACATCCTTTATAAAAACTTCTCACCACTTCCTGCAACTTTTCTCCCACACTATATATTCTTAAGACCTTCCACTAAGCATCTCTGTCAACCCTATCATATGCTTTTTCCAGATCCATAAATGCCACATACGGATCCATCTGTTTTCTTAAGTATTTCACACACACATTCTTTAAAGCAAACACGTGATCCACACATCCTCAGCCACTTCTGAAAGTTGTTGTTTGAGATTAAACCTCCCTACAACTCAGGAGGTGCGAACCCTGTGCTCTAGGGCGGTCAGCAGGTGGTGAAGTACCCCAGCACTGGGCCAAGGGCGTTGGGCTTGTTATCCCACCCGGCTCCCATGAGAGCCAGGATCCCTCTTACTTTTAAAACCACACTGCTCCTTCCCAATTTAATGTTCTGTATATACCTTCACTGTTTCAATCAATATCCTCTCATTCAACTTATCAGATATACTCAACAAATTTTTACCACTAGTTTGAGCATTCACCTTCATCCCCCATGCATATATGCAGTGGTACTGTACATGCGGTTTACCAATCCTCAGGCGCTTCACCATGATCCATTTATACTTTGAAAATCCTTAGCATCCAATCATCAACACAGTCTCCCCAATTCTTAATAGATTCAACAGCAATACCACTGACTCCCAACTCCTTGCTGCATTTCCTCTTCCATAAGGCTTTCATTACCTTTTCTCTCTCCACCAAACCATTCTCTATGACTCTCACTTTGCATACCATCCTGACCAAAACGAGGAGAACCGGGTGACCAAATTGGAGATGGAAGATGAACGGATGGAGTGAAAAAGATTTTGAGTGATCTGGACCTGAACATGCTGGAGGGTGAAAGGTATGCATGGAATGGAATGATGTGGTCTACTGGGGTCAGTGTGCTATCAATAGACTGAACCAGTTCATGTGAAATGTGCAAGGTAAGCCATGGAAACGTCTGTGGGACCTGGATGTGGATAGGGAGGTGTGGTTTCAGTGCATTACACATGACAGTTCTTGTATGAATATGAACAGATGTGACCTTTCTTTGTCAGTTTCCCAGGGGCTACCTCACTATATAGGTGTATGAAGCGGTTCTACCCACCTGGGTATTTGGAGGGTTTAGTGACAGCTGCTTAGTGAGCCAGCACTTCATTGGTTTTGAAGTTGCACTCCTCTTATCCAGGTAGCTGTCTTTTCTTTCTGCCTTACCCACATGTGGACTGCTGGCATTCTCTCCACAGACGTAGTCTTTCTTTTTTCACACATAACACTTAACAAAACTTAATTCATAGCTCATTCATTATAGCTAGATTTTCCTGTGGTGAGCACTTGGCATTAGCTCTGGCTTTTGGCAAATTGGTTGGAGCAATAGATAGAAGTAGTAGGTAGGATTATTAGCCAGGAGCATTATGTAGAAATGTTAGGTAGAACTAATAGGTAGGAACATGATGTGGGAGCATTAGGTAGAAGTAGTAGGTTGGAGAATTATCCAGGAACATTAGGTAGACACATTTGGTAGTAGTCAGTTGGAAAATTAGGTAGGAGCCTCTGAAGACACCACTAGAGTTGCCCTCTGCCAGTGACCTGTTGAGGGTGAAGCACTAAAGGCTAAGAAGTGGCTCTGGATTTCACCAGTTATGGAGATCCTTTTGCTGTTGCTATCCCCTTGAGGGAATGGGCATCAGAGATATAGATAGATAGATGGTTGTATCATTCATGTGACAACCTCTTGAAATATTCTGAACCTTTTGGCTGTGATTTGCGACTGGTCACAATACACAATTTTCCTGTATGAAATATAACTAAGGCCCACAATTCTCAAAAGAACAATTGTAATCCTGTTTGCTTCTCCAGCCATTCGCCAACCAGGAAATTGACATGATCATGTTAAGTTGCTCTTTACAAGCAGTGACCAACTTGAAAGCTCATATATGCACAGTGACTTGCTCACCGGACTGCTTTCACCTATACAGTGATTCATACATCTATCATCTCTGATTTTACCATGATTATATATATGCATGTAATAGATTACACTTGACAGCTAGAGACTGAGTGTGAGCGAATGTGGCCGTTTTGTCTGTCTCCTGGCGTTACCTTACCAGCACGGGGGATGGCAGTGCTATTTCCTGTGGGGTGGGGTGGCATCAGGAGTGGATGGGGGCGAGCAAGTGTGAATGTGTACTTGTGTATGTGTGTATATGCATGTGTATGTATGTATATATGAATATGTTGGTATGTATATATATATATACTCTGCATATATGTGCTCGTATGTATATATGTGTGTATGTGGGGGATGGGTCTTTCTTCATCTGTTTCCTGGTGCTACCTCGCTGACGCGGGAAACAGCAATCAAGTATAATAAATAAAATAAATAACCTACCTGCCATTACAAGACTATTGTACTTTACAGTTCGATGGTGATTCGAGACCTCACCCTGCGCAGTGCAGCCTCATTTGGGTCCTTCCATCTGATTCGACTTTTATATGACGAATACATGTTCTATTTGGTAGAACATCGGGTAGCATCCTCCTTAGGTCTAACCCCAATTGCTGTCATATCTCAGGTTAGTAATCTTTAAAGGTAAACCTTGCATGCTCAAACATTACCACTGAATAACAAGAAAAACTTTGTTCCATAATACTTATGGTATAATTGTACAATCCAGGACCCCTTTTATAGGGATCCTACATCTTCAAGGCTGCACTCCATGAAGGAACAGGGAAATGCTGGATTCATTTGGACTGAGAAGGTCCTCAGTGAAACTCTACTTCCTTCTCTGTGATACAGCATTGCTGAAGGTGTGAGAGAGAAGTGTGGTTGGGAAATACAGTCTGACAGACAGCTGACTAGTGTGTGTTGAAAATGGTTCAGCCATATGGAGAGGATGAAAGAAAACAACTGACTAAGAAGATATACCATTTAGAAGTGGAGGGAACAAGGAGAATGGGGATTCCACGAAGATGGAAGTATGTAGTGAAGAAGTTTTTGGGGTATTGTGGTGAAAGATGTGCTTTGGACAGAATAAATTGGATCAATGCGATACCATACATGGAAAGTATTTTCCTGTCCGTGGACACAATTAGGGTATATGAAGCAGTCATTGTAAACTATTGAGTAGTGCATGGGGTTTGGCTGTAAGTGGTATGCTTTAGTAATAGTACATTATACCCATCATCTAGAGAGAAGGTATATGTAAACGAGGCCATTGTTCATTTGTTTCTGACACTCTCATGCTAAGGTGGGAGAGGCAGTTAGGTACACGTAAAAAGAATAAAGTAATTATATTCTATAGGACTTACGTTTTGCTCCATACATGTCAGAAGAAGTACCAGAGAAATGAAGAACATGTTTGATAATTCCTAGACTGACTGCTTAGGTAGATATGATTGTCTGTTTGTGCATTAGATTTGCAGAACCGTCAGACTTAAACAATTCTGTACTTAATCATTTCTCTCACTCATCACCTCACCTTTCTAAAATCTTACCATCTTCAGTTACTATTACTGTATACATCTTATTACAATGATATTGCAATTTTTTTTTTCTCTCCTTTTGAATAACAGTTGTGATAGATTACTGAAAATTATTGAAATAATTCATACTTGAAAAAAGATTTAGATGTCATAGTTATTTCTTAGCTATAAATTGAATGTACACTACTTCTTTAGGGCTTAGGAGGCAACAAGACAAATGACTCCAACGACTACGTAGTTTACAATGGTGACAGCACAGCTCACCACAGGTCTGAGGATGGTATTCTCCCAGCATTCAAGCGGCTTAAATATGAAACCTCATAACTGTTTCACAATGATGACGCTGAAAGTGAGTGCTATGTGTAGTATTGCTGTGTCATATATCTAAGGTTTTAAGTATATTTTTGGATGAAGGCAATCAAAAATGTAGAAGACTATGGTATGGCCTGTACATATTATGTATAAGAACTTCATTACAAACAAAATTTAAAAACAAGGTAATGTAAATAATAAACACATTAAGTATATTAATGAAAAAAGGGCAATACTCTGATCAGAATTTAAAAGCATATCTAGTCAGTATTACTGAATGACAGTGTTTCCCGTTAAGGTTACTTATTATTGATGTCAAACTGAAAAGCATTATAGTTTAAATTGTGTGTTAATTTTAGAGTAATTGAAATTAGGATTTCAGTGTGATGAAAATTAAACTCTTGTTTGATAATGTGTAAAAGTCATATTTATAACAAAAATTGTAATCTAGTCATGGGTATTATAATTTCTATTTCCTTACAGATTTTAGTGGGTTATTTTCCACAGATTTATGTTAGAGTATACACAAATAATGACTGCAAATGCAGCTTGTCTGCACTGGGTCCATATTATGTATAATTAGAGATAATATATATTGAAATACTGTTTGTGCCAGAGAACTGTAGTACTAGATTGAGAATTAGGTTGACAGAATGTGGTACTACAGAGCCTGCTGTTACTAAGGTTTTGACATACGAGTAACAGGACTTGAAACATTTGAGTGCTTTTATATAACTATGTCAGTAGTATCCTGCACTCCAGGGAAGTTTTTCTGTTAGTTGTTTCAGAGAAGTTGTGCATTTCTATTTTTATACAAAAAGGAACAACTGATACACAGTGGGATGGTGCTGGTGGCCATTACTGTTAGTTTTCTCTAAACCAGACTAGGACTAAGACGCAACACTTGCCTGTAGGTGAACTATGCTCACATCTTGGGAAGTGGGTATGCCAGCCTTTGATATACATTAGATCATAATGAGTCATTTGATGCTGATGTTTGCCACGTCCATGAAAACAAGTTTTGGTGATACAGTAGTATCAGGTGATGATTTGTACCGATGAACAGTGTTTAAGACACTGCACAGGCGTGTTGTGTCTGCCTATCCTGGAACTGAACCCTCCGAGCCAACCCTCTCCTGCGGGTAGATTGGACAGCAGGAAGTACATTGCCTGCTCACCAGGCAAACTGGCATTCTTCCTGTGTGTTGTTGCTTTGCTCAATGTCTCCATCCAGTGTGCAAGTCTTTGGAGGAAGTGCAGCGGGACCCCTCCAGGGCTCAGTTAGGAAATGAGTAATACTTTTTTCTTTTTAGTTTTCACTATCTAGTGATTGGATTGAGAGAATAATGTAGCTGTCAAGTTGGTATGGTGATATGTAAACTGTATTGGAAATGTTGGAGGACTGTGTACTAGACAGTATTATAGCCATGTGGTATGTAGCTTGGTGGCCAGGACAGGACAAGAGACACTTGTGTGCATCAGAGCACTGATGACTCCCTTATTAAAGTGGGTGTATCCGTGTGTTGTTTAGCACTGCGTGGCTTCCATAGTCCCATGGTCTGTCCTGGCCTGACTGAGTAAGGTGCCATTTTACATTATTTGCAGTGGGTATTTTGGGATAAAATTTTGGGTGTTACTCATCATTCTTGTGTAGGAATCATGACAATAAATCTAAATGCTGTTGACACCACTTTGGTTTACATTTACTTCATCTCTTTGAAAATGACCTACTGACTTGCGTAAATAACATTCATGTACAGATTCTGCTTATTTAAATGTAATAGACTCACTTCATAGTACCTGTTAAGAGTTACATTGTTATTTTCAGTTTCTTTTTTAGGTATGTAAATTATCGTATATATAACAAATATTCAGGCATATAAAGCTCCATCCACATTGACAATGATGATTAATGCCCACTGGAAATACTTCTGTGTTGAATGTGATACTCTGTCGTAGGTTTGCCAAGCCTTTTGTTAATATATAAACTGGCTTGGATGATAAGGTCTGTGGACCAAGATTATAGATGTTTTTGTGTGCCTACTTCTGAAGATTACTCAACTTACAGCTAAGTCAACTACAGCTTGCCAATTAACACGTGTGATCATAAAACTGTACTCCCAAGAATTTGTCAGTGTGCCTGTCTCCTCTGCACTGTTTGATACCCACGAGTGACTTGCTGGTACAAATATTATCCCTAACCAAGTTCACAACCAACAAGTGGTCACAATTTGCTTTTTGTATGATAATGTTAAGTAGTATATGTATTGACTGATAATTTGTAATAATTTATGAATACATGTGTTGGGATGTAACAAATATATTTTCATTAAGTCATATCCAGCTTCCTTGTTGTACATGAGAGGCATATGTTTGATGTGTCATCCCTACACACAGTATGATTTATTTCAGTGTATTTAATGACGGATTGATTGCAGTCAGTCTCTGACAGTGATCTTACCTGTTGTTCCATGTATATGTTTAGTAATTCTGTAATTTGTGTTAGTGTGAAGTGAAGTTGCAAGCTGTGATAATCACACAGAATTAAAGTGTGTAATCAGTTAATCATTATACATCCCTAGGACCCCTTTTATGGGGCTCCTGAAGCTTCAATGCTTGACTCCAAGTAGCAGCAGGGTAGTGATGGACTCCTTTGAATTAGTAGTACATCAAGCAGACAGTACTCCTTTTCATCAATTGACGATGATATAACCTCACCAAAGGTGACTGTACACTTATAGTATAACCGCTGGCAGATGGTATCCGTAGGAGAAAGGAATGGGCTCCTGGGGCAGGAAGGTAGGTGAGCAGGTATAGGGAGGTAAGAGAGAAGATATGGCGAAAGCCTTGCAGAAGATGAAAGTGACAAGGCATTGGGATTAGATGGTATTGCAGTTTTATTTATTAGGAAAGGGGGTGACCGTGTTGTTGATTGGTTGGTAAGGATATTCACAGAATATATGGATCATGGTGTTGTGCCTGAAGATTGGCAGAATGTTAGTATAAGTGCCAAAGGGGATAAAGGTGAGTGTTCAAACCACAGAGGCATAAGTTTGTTGAGTATACCTGGTAAGTTGTATGGGAGGGGATTGATTGAGAGGGTGAAGGCATGCATAGGGCATTAGATTGGGGAGGAGAGGAGCAGTGTGGTTTCAGAGACGATATAGAATATGTGGATCAGGTGTTTGCTTTAAAGAATGTGTTTGAGATATACTTAGAAAAACAGATGGATTTGTATGTGGCACTTATGGATTTAGAGAAGGCTTATGATAGGGCTGATAGAGGTGCTTTGTGGAAGGTCTTAAAAATATATGGTAGAAAAATTTTTATCAAGGGTATAAGGCATGTGTACAAATAGGAAGAGAAGAGAGTGAATGATTCCCAGTGAAGGTTGGTCTCTGCAGCAGGGGTGTGTGATGTCATCATGGTTGTTTAATTTGTGTATGGATGGGGTGGTGACAGAGGTAAATGTGAGAGTCTTGGAGAAAGAGACAAACATGCAGTCTGTTAGGGTTGAAGGTCTGGGAAGTCAGTCAGTTGTTGTTCGCTGATGATACAGCACTGGTGGCAAATTCAAGTGAGAAACTGCAAAAGTTGGTGACTGAGTTTGGGAGAGTGTGTGAAGGGAGAAAGTTGAGAGTAAATATGAATAAAAGCAAGGTTATTAGGTTCAGCAGGGTTGAGGGACAAGTTAGTTGGGATGCAAGTATGAATGGTGAAAAACTGGAGGAAGTGAAGTGTTTTAGAGATCTGGGAGTGGACTTGACAGCAAATGGAACCATGGAAGCAGAAGTGAGTCTTAGGGTGAGGGAGGGAGCAAAGATTCTTGGAGCAATGAAGAATATGTGAAAAGAGAGAACATTACCTCGGAAGGCAAAAATGGGTATGTTACAAGGAATAGTTGTTCCAACAGTATTATATGGTTGCAAGGTATGGGCTATAGAAAGAGTTGTGTGGAGGAGGATGGATGTGTTACATATGAAATGTTTGAGTACAAAATGTGATGTGAGGTGGTTTGATCGAGTAAGTAATGAAAGGGTAAGAGAAATGTTTGGAAATAAAAGGAGTGTAGTAGAGAGAGAGCAGAAGAGGATGTGTTGAAATGGTTTGGACATAAGGAGAGAATGAATGAGGAAGGGTCGACAAAGAGGATATATGTCAAAATTGGAGGGAACAAGGAGAACTAGGAGACCAAATTGGTGATGGAAGGATGGAGTGAAAAAGATTTTGAGTGACTGGGACCTGAACATGCAGGAAAGTGAAAGGTATGCGCGGAATAGAGTGAATTGGAATGATGTGGTATACTGGGGTTAATGTGCCATCACTGGACTGAACCAGGGCAAGTGAAATGTCCGGGGTAAACCATGGAAAGGTGTGTGAGGCCTGGATGTGGATAGAGAGCTGAGGTTTCAGTGCATTACACATGAGAGCTAGAGAATGGACATGAGCAAATGCGGCCTGTCCTTGTTTGTCCTTGGCACTACCCTACTAACACGGAAAATGGCGATCAAGTAGAAAATAAATATATAGAGAGAGAAAGAGAAGTGTTGCAAGGTTCCACCAACTGAAGGTTACCCTGCAAGTGAAAAGTCACCTTTGGCGAGGCTGCAACACTGGGAGTATGGTCTCATTAAAGATTTTCACACTTCAAAGGAATCTTCATTTACCTGCTACAGGAAGTAGCTCAGGTGTGAGCTGTAGGAGCCTTTGGAGGGGTAATTATAATAAATAATGAATAAATTATATATATATATATATATATA